>APFE031578390.1:34005-65115 GCA_000404065.3 Pinus taeda
TACGTTATCACAATTCCAAGACGACTTAATACGTTAACCGATGCATTAGCTAATTATGTGTTGGACAAGCATTTGCATAACATGTAATTCAACATAATACAAGAAGCATAAAGTACAATAAACCATAAAACATATGTATATATATATATATATATATGTGTGTGTGTGTGTCCAAAATGTTCGCACCCCGTGCATCATCAAAAATAATACATGTTTGTCTAAATACATCCGAAGACAACATGTCTCTCAAAAAATATGCATAAAAATAAAACGCCTAGATATCTAGTCCCGGTGGTGCTCATGGTAGCACGTCACCGCTCGCACTAAACGTCTCAGGAGTCGGTGGATGCGAGTTGGTACCCCCGCCGTGTGCCTCTGGTACGCTAGCGGGACATCCGCTAGCCGAGCGTAATCTGGAATCCCTCGAGTGATAGCCTCGAGGTTCTGAATAAGCTCTCCTCTGTCACCGCCCTCCTCCTGAGGATCCACTCCTGCTACTGCTGTTGCTGGGTGTCTCCTCGCAATGGGAGACATGCCAACAGGACGCTCTGGGCCAACATCTGCATATGCATATAAAGGTCATTAGGACAAGCATGTACTAACCAAAAAAAAATCATAAAAACACAAAATCAAAAAATGAGATCATAACAATCTCCTCGTCCCAGTCCTCTCCCTCTGGCAGAGGGAGGTTAGGGTCTCCGGTGAAGTCTGTCCCCGCATACAACCATTCCTCCACCACAATCAGTTGGCGGCAAAGCCACCCGAAAAACTCAGATCTGAAAGACATCTGCTGACCGCCACCGCCCCTCGGCATCAGTGCCGCCCATCGAGCCATCCTCGGCTCTCGAGGTGCCGGGTCAGGAACAAAGGCCCCTTGGCCCTGGAAGCTTGGCACACATTCCAAGAAGAACGTCACCAAGATGGAGCCATATCCGAACTCCTGCAACTTGCCCTGCTTGGCCTTGGTCAGCTGCCTCTTCATATTGGTCGTCACTGCTGACGCCCAATAGAAGATTGTCGGACTAAGGCACTCTGTCGCCAGGATCAGATGGTTCTTTGTAGCTTCGTGGGGCACCTGTGCCCCCGCAGCTCGTGTGATGGTAAACAGCAATGCTCTGAGTGTCAGGTCCGGGACAGTGGGGATATCCACCTTCGAGCTGCCTGACCCGTATCTTGCATCTGGGCAAACTCGGGCCTTCACCTCATCCATTTTTTCTCCAGATGGCCTGCTACTGGTCAGTTGAGGCACCGGCCCCCGTCGTGACAATCCAGTAAAGAAGTAGACATCAGATACGTCTAACTCCAATACTTGATCCCATATTCGGAACACCTGTTCTTGTACGTCCCACAAGTTGATCAAATACTGTAAGAGCTCTGGCTGAGCTCGTAAATAGGACAACAAGAAGTATTTCTTGAGCCCACATGCTCTGAGAGCCTCCATGCAGTCCTCATCTGCCAAGGCCAATGTGTCGACTTGGTCATGTTCTCGTTCTTTCCACATGATCACCATTTTCGCGTATTTCCCTGCAAACACAAGCCCAAAACAATGAATTAGATCCTTGTATAACTTGAAAACGAAGGGAAATTGGTTTAAATTTGTTAAAAATTCGCCAAAAAACCCGCGCGGCCGTTGGTGGGACTGTTTCTAAAACAGTCGCGCCCATGGGCGCGTGCCCTTTGCGAAAGTTGCCCCATTGGCGCGGGTCCGTGCCCGAAACCCGCGCCAATGGGCGCAACCCTTAATTTTGAAATCCTCTCTATAGGGAATGAAAAAGCAATTTAAAACAAATTTCAAACGGATAGAAATGGAGCAAAGGACGAGACCTCTTACCTGACACTGACGGCGCTCCGAATGGTCAACTGGATTTGTCGCAATCGCCAATTGAAGATCGCACACCAAAAGCCCTAATGTCGCTCTCCAAAGGTAAAAAGTGAAAAGTATATTTTTGTTTTACCATTTTACCATTTAATAACTTTTTGGCCCCTAAATAGGTTTTAAAAGTCATTTTATGGATATTTTTATGAATATTTGTGTCGCAAATGGATTTTAAGCCGGTTTCTTGTGTAGCGACAGGTGTTTGTGCAACTTAGGCGATGAAACGAGTTGTATTTATACTTTTTCGGACTCGGTAAATACACGAAAAAGTCACTTTGGAGTCACCTTTTTGCTCTTTTCTGACCCTTTAAATGTGAAAAGAATGCCGATTTGGTCCTCTCGACTCGTTAAATGGAAATGAGAGGCAGTCGTCTTTAAACCCTTTTCCGACCGTATAAAAAACGAAAAGATTGTCGGACCTTTGTCGTTTCCGGTTCGTTAACTGTCACAAAGCGACGTGGTTTCGATCGCTTTTTTACTTTTTCAGATCGGGATCACTATTTATGAAAAGTACTCCTCGGTCGTAATGATCGGGCGGTTCTTTCGAGCATTGTTTTATACTTTTTCGGGCTCGAGAGACAACTTTACGAAAAAGGACACCCCTAGAGTTTACTTTTCCGTTGTCTTTTCAAACTCTCTAAACATGAAAAGACGTCGAGTTCTTCCTTTGTCAGACTCGTTAAAACTGAATGACATCGGATTCCGTCGCAATGACGCTTCCCAAGCATATGCTATCCCCGTCAAGCTTGTCATCCAAAAATAACTGGGGTACCCGCCAGAAATGGTGGGGAATAAAGGAACCACAATTATCGTCGTGTCGGCAGTATGTCGCTCTTGAACATGGCACTTGTCTGCATTCGTGTCTAGGTGGGGACATCTCATCTTGTTTTCACACTTGCCTCCGTGGGTTTGGGTTATCATGTTTGACCTCTCATCTGCTCATCGCCTTGTCACCATGACCCCTGATCATTTGATGTCAAATACTGCCAAGTCCACTGTCGTGCCGCTGATATGTTCAAGAGAAGTTGACCTCTGCAGAATACTTAACCTCCCTCTGATACCTCACACAAAACATTTTATCCTTCTCTGTCTCGTGTCGATGATGTGGGAAACATTATGGCCACCTTCGATCAAGGTCACTTCCTGTCGACTTAAGCTCATTATCCAGGAAGTTGACTTAGAGACTCCCTTCAGGTACCTTGGAGCCTGCATGCCTCAAAGGCAGGTTCTTCGTGTTCGACGCGAGGTTTTCATCATTGGCCTCTGATCAGATGATTCTATGGGTGTTCGACATCGACTCACTGATTTGCACACTGTGGATTGTACCTATAGTACATTGAGGACCATTGTCATTATTGGTGGTACCTCTCATATCTGTTAACAGTTTTCATCATTGACTGGTAATCAGACAATGTTCCTGCATGTTTGACTTCGACTCCCATAGTCGCATGCTTGAACTTGTACTTTGTTCGAGTCGAGATGGAGTGCAAGACCCTAGATTTTGTCTGTTGAGATCTAGGTTGCATTTTGTGGATTATTATAATCATTACATGACTCATTCACTGGATGGTTGCAACCATGCCTGAGTCTATTCATCGATCCTCGCTGGATGGCTGTGTCCATACCTTGGATCCAGATTTTTCTGTAGTCTGTTATGGATGGCTGCGCCCATACCATGTACATCATGTACTTGAGATATCATTTGTACTTCGTGCAGGTTCTCCAACGGCCGTGTTTTCAGTCGACCATGTTCTTGTAAAGCATTTCACCCCTCTCTCTCGGGCTTCATGCTTTAGGGGGCATCTGGTACATAGTATTTTGTCACCGTCCCTGTTACCCCTTCTCCCGCACATTGGAGGACCTATTCCGGGACCTGTGAGAAGTGACATAACCTGAAAACACCTGCATTGTATCCCGTTGAGTATGTACTTCCTATGCCCTGAAGACACCTTCTGCAAAATACCCATAAATATAGCCCTTTTTCCATTGGTGTTGTTCCTCAGTGTATCACACTCGCCAATGGGGGAAATCCTCCAAAGAGGGCGTGCCAGCTGACGCTCTATCTCAAAGTCGCACTAGTGCCAACCCAGTTGGGTAAAGTTTTTAACAAACCAACTTGTGAAGGTTCTTCCTAACCTATTCATGAACTGATTCCGGTTTGAGTTAGTTCAGTTGGGCTTCGAATCTCCAAAGGAGGGAAGTAGTTCTCCACCTCTCATGGAAGCTTCCTAATGATAAGGAAAATCCCATGAATCTTGTGGATGATCGTATCTCCTTCTCCTCTCTCTATATAAACTTGTCCTTTTGCCTTTGACAAGCTAATTAGTAATTCTACTCTTCAAGCTCCAAATTCTAAGTCCCAAAGTCTGAGAATTGCTAAGCTCATGCTACAAGAGGCCTTCTTCATCCCCATAAGGCTACATATTTAATGAGGAGATCCTTGTCCAGGTAACCAAGGAGAGAGAGGCTTGTTCCCCATTCCCAGCAAGCTTTGCAAGGCATGTGTTGCTGATCACCTAGCCAAAGGAGGATTTGACGTCAGAACTTGGTTGTATTCTTCTTTGTTTATCAATAATAATAGACAACTATCATTATGGTTCCACTCTTATTGCCTTTATAATGATGTTTGATTTATATCCTTTTTGACTGATATATAGTTGCATCTCTTGGATTTTATGCTTGTATTTGTGTCGTTCTTTGCGTGTACAGGTGTTCGTTCACGAGGATCGTGGGGATTGTGACCAGCTAGAGCGAAAGAACAGGAGCGATGACTCTTCTACAAGTACTAGCATTGGATTCGAGGTAGGCCCTCATCATCAGTCTTTAATTTCCAATTAGGAACCTGCGTGTTAGCGTTGTTTGATTGTTGCTAGACCTCATTTAGGCTAGTGGGATCGCCTTTGTCCGCAGAGGGGATTTACTTGGACAACAATTCACTTAGAAGCAATGAAATTATTAAGGAAATACACAAAACCTACTAACATATGATCACAAGAGAAGAAACTGTACTAAAACTCCATACCACATGGATCCCATAAAAATAGTTTCAATTCTTATTAATCTCCTGCTAAACTATTACAAAATGATGTATAATCAAGCTTTGAGCATCCAACTAAGTCCAACCCTTTACAGTGAGAAAGAAGAAGAAGATATAGGTTTTGTTTCAACCTCCTCCCATCGTTAGGGGTAGAATCTCTAAGATGAGGAGCTAATCTAACCAATACTAAACAAGAAAATAAGAATATAGGCATCTTAATAACTTGCCTCTAAAAGTGAAAAACTGATTCATTTGAGTTCAAATTGACTTTTAATGCAATGAATCTACCCTCTACTACTAATTATCCATCATATTTACAAGCCAAGTTATCATTTACCATATTAAAACATCCTCCCTGAGAGAAAATCCATGAACACAGTCAAAACATAGAAAAATATCCATCCTATGCAAAATTTGCCCAATGGGCAACACCGCAAGCCCAACACGCAATGCCACAAGTCTTTTTGAGAAGCGTTCCCGCATCCAAATTGAGCTGATGATAGCTCATTGGAAAGGTCTTCAAGTCTACATTTTGAAACACCTATAATGTCTTAATTTGAAGCCCATTTGACCCCTCAAAACTTGATTCTCCCAAGACTGCTTCTGTGTCTCCAAAAAATGGTAGGAAGGTCATTTTTAGGGTGTTTTTTGACCTTTTGTTGGACCCTTTCTGCCCCAAAAACGTAGAAAATCCATAGGTTGAATGTACTCATCGCTTTGAATCCAAAAATGCAAACCATTTGTTCATTGGGTGCCCCTAGGAAAAGCGCATTGCCAGTGGCGCTGCGCATTGAGCTTGATTTTCTGTGTTTAAAATTTCAAAATTTGCAAATGAAAAAAAACTCTTCCAAACTTGACCAAAATTGGTGAGAAGCACCATCATCAATTATCCTGATGAGCCAAGGAAGCTTTAGCAAGCAACCTAAGCCTATCCTCCTCCATTTTTCCTTTTAGAGCCCGCCTTAGCCTAACTTTCATCTTCTTGACCCTCATGTTGCAAATTTTGTTTCAGGTCCTGTAATGGTAGGCCATGTGCCTGATCATCTAGTTGTCCCTATTGGCCTTCGGCAAAAACTTATCTAGGTGAAAATTGACTCTCTCAAGCCAAGTCTCTCTATCATACTCAATTTCCTTCTCAATAGGAGGCAAAGTGATCGGTGCCTCCTTGTCACCTTGTCATTTTACCTTGAAACGTACCAGCTCTATGAGGACCTTCTTGTCACTTAATTGCTTATTTTATTGTTCCAAATATGTGATGACATACTTTGTGTAAGGGCCCAAATCTACCTCAAGCTGAGAAAGGTAGAATCTAGGTTAACATCAAACCATGCTTAACCTGGTAGCTAGCCCAACCAGGTCGGGAGAGGGCTCTCTCCTTGTCAATCTCAAGAAAATATGATACCTAAAACTTGAGATGACTGATGTAAAGACTAATTTGAGGCTAGTTATATGATCAAAGGAGTTTGATTGAATTTGATGATGGTTTGCTGGCTCAAATGCGAAAGGCTCATTTGGGTCCGGGGATTGGACTCAGTTTTGCAGAGGTTTCTATGGGGTGAGGCAGGCAAATGATTTAGTACTTTAAATTAAATGAGATGGAGAGTCTTAGGACTGGTGAGGAGTTGGAGAGGGCATGAGAGTCTCATCGATCCTCTTCAAACAGTAGAAAACATAAATAACTAAACAAACCCTAGGTAGAGCATTGCAATTCCATTGATTTCTACCTTTATCCTTGATTCATTTAGTTCAGATGAAAAAGAGAGAAAATGGCATATATTAACACATGTAAAACTTGAATTATAGAAGAATACACTATACCAAATTAATTTACCACAAGAATCCCAAAAAAGGCTGCAAACCCTGGTCTATTCCTTTACTAAACTGCAGAGATGAATGTACAATGCTGCTCAAAGCTTTCACAAAGTCCAACCCCTACACTATTAAATTCATAAAATATATACATTTCCTCATCCTTGTACTAAGGGAATTGAGCTCAACCATTTTCTTCAAAATAGAATTAGTTACATAAAACTTAGACCGAATTTCTGAACATAGATGTTGAATATGAACTCATATCTCCTAAACCATAGCACTTGTTACAAAACTGAAAGAGGTTTTGGTAGACAAGGTCATGTTGGAGAAAACAATATCTCAAATTTTGGAAATTCGTTTCTAGTTGCTCGTAATCTGTGCCACAAAATCATCTCTAAAACAGAAAATCATTAAACGTTTAAATTTGTGAAAATGAGCTGTAAAGATCTAGTCACATATCCCAATTCATGACACCTATGAATAAAATGAAAGAGGTTTTTGTTATATGGCTCGTGGTTAACAAAAAAATCCTTGTGTTTTGCAAAATTACTTTCCATGTGTTGTAAAATTGTACCGCACTAAAATGACTAAAACAGTAAAAAATATGAAAAATTTGCTTTGTTTTAATGTAGGCTCCAAATATCACTGTATATCTCCCACATAGTAGCACATGTGCATAAACTAAAGGAGGTTTTTGTTATTTGGTATGTGATGAAAAAAACCTTTCACTTTTGAAAAATTCCTTACCATTATTTCAGAAACAGATTTTTTACTAAACTTGTCATTGTGTGCAGCAACTGACCTCAAAACATGCATAACCAAGAATCACTCATTCATTTCAATCATATCTTCTAATCCAGAAATTGGTTACGGGAGTGTGATATACTGTTGAAAATAATTTTCTGAGCTTCTTCTGATGGAAACATTTGTGACATGATTTGTGCTAAATATCATGTGAAAAACATCTAACCAAACTAAACCAAACATAGTAAGAGCTCATGTTGATCCCTGGTGACAGGCTGCGAAGACTAGAACTAACATATGGCTCTCTCCAAATTGTCCATCAATGCTTGGACTTGTGCCTCCTTTTCCCATATGATGATGTCCTTTATTGTTTCTTCATCCTGAGCCTCTGAGTCAATGTTTTAAGTATAATGTTGCTCTGGCTCATCGTGCTATGTCAAATCAAAGTCTCTCTCTTCCTCCTCATCATCAAAACTTTCCTCTGACATCTTTTCTTTCCCTTTGTGCAGTTGCTGCACCTATACTTGCTATGTTGATGAAGAAGGAAAATCCCCTTCCACATCCTATGGAGCTAGCATTTGCCTTTCTTCTGATAGAAACATTTGTGACATGTTTTGTGCTGAATATCATGTGCAAAACATCTAACCAAACCAGACATAGTAAGAGCTCATGTTGATCCCTAGTGAGAGGCTGCAAAGACTGGAACTAACATCTGGCTCTCTCCAAATTGTCCATCAATGCTTGGACTTGTGCTTCCTTTTCCCATATGATGATGCCCTTTATTGTTTCTTCATCCTGAGCCTCTGAGTCAATTTTTTGAATATAATGCTACTCCGGCTCATCGTGCTTTGTCAAATCAAAGTCTCTCTCTTCCTCCTCATCATCAAAACTTTCCTCTGGAATCTTTTCTTTCCCTTTGTGCAGTTGTTGTACCTATACTTGTTGTGTTGATGAGAAGGAAAATCCCCTTCCACATCCTATGGAGCTAGCATTTTCCTATGAGTTGATGAAGAAGGCAAGGTCCCTTCCACATCCTATGGAGAAAACACTTTCCTATTAGTTGCAAACAATCTCCTTGTGCCCCTCTGATATGTCATGTATGTCTGGGGCACCTCAATACCTCTAATCTCTTTGGCCTTCTCATCTGTCCATGTTTGCAAGGCTTGAGGTTGTACACTCCAAGAAAAGGGATAAAGGGAATGAGAAAGAGTGTTTTGGGAGTGAGGGGATGGGAGATGACCTGATGTGGTGTTCGGTAGACAAGAAAAGGAAGGGAAGGATATGAATTATGAAAGTGAGAGGGAGGGCTTGGTTTGTTTGAGATATTGTTATTTGGGAAGAGGGATAAAGGGATGTGGGTGTTATGGAATGATGTAGGGAAAGAGTTTAGAGTTTTGGTGATAGGTAATAGGAGGAATAATTGCGGTTTTAGGGTTTAGGGTTAACCAAGGGAGAATTTAGGGTTTGACATTTGCCATGGGGAATTATGTTTAAAAGTTTGAATGCACACCAACAAAGTAGTATGGGAGGACAACTTAGTTGTATGAAGGGAAGACATGGCAATATTGAAGTTTTTATGAAGTTTGAGGCCTTTTTGGCCCTTCTGCTCAATGCACAGTGCTAACCCACGGAGGCGCAGCGCCACCTCCTGAACGCATAGTGCCACCTCCTAAATGCGCAGTGCCACTTCATGACAACTTTTAACTACCTTCCCAGTTTCCAAATTAGGTGTGGGATAATGCATTGGAAAGATTGTCGAGTCTAATTTCCATAACATCCTGAATGTTTCAATTTGGAGCTTATTTTCCATGTCAAAAGCTCAATCTCCCAAGACTGGTAAAAATGTGAAGAATGAGGCTGCCAAAATGCAGAGTGTTGGTTCAGTCTACTTTTGGAGGTCTTCCTCAACTCCAAATTGAACTAATGATAGCTGAATGGAAATATATCTATGTCTAGTTCTCATTTGACTGATCAAGTAAGTCATTTGGTCACTCCAGCTAGGAGATAGATTGAGTTTCCCAAGGTCACTCTAGAAGTGCATCAACTCTCCAGAGGCAAATGATGTTTTGGACATTTCTCCCAAACCATGAAACCTGTATAAAAACTGAAGGAGGTTTTTATTCTTGGTCATATGCTGGAAAAAAAACCTCTCTCAATTTTTTCAAATTCATCTTTTCTTTCTCAAAAACATCATTTGAATAAAACCTATCCTGATGTGTGGAACAGGGGATTTGTATAAATGAAGGGAAATGAAGGGGATGAGGGGCTTCTAATTTCTTTAGAAAATTTTTGGAAGTAAGGAGGGATGTTAGGAAGTAGGGGAAAGTGAAATTTCAAGGATTGAGTGAGGGGAAGGGGTCCAAAAGGGCAAGACATGGACCTAACCTAGAAAAGTGTCAAATTATAGCAATAGGTTAGGGTTTGTGGGAAAATGATGAATTTGAGGGATATCAATGATGAGAAGTGTTTAAGAAGGTATATTAAGGATAGGGGAAGGTTTATGAGCATCAGGATACAAGTTTTGTTGATGATTTGACCATCGAATTCATGAAACCAAGAAAAATTTCCTTCAAAACCCTAGGAGAGGGAAATAAGCCTTACCTAAGCACAACTGAAGCACAAGCAAGGTGTAAAATGACCCATTGGAACTTGAAATAATGATGAAAACTCTTTGAATGATGGTACACTTAGCCGGTTGGCGACATGGACCAATACTTGGAAAACTTTGGAAGGAGTGAAAACAATCCTAGACCTAATACCTAGTGACCAAATTTTACTTGAAGATTCAGTGAAATGAAAAAAATTTGACTTTGACACCCAAAGACCGCTTTATAAGATCATATTTGATCACTGGTGGAAGGCTGCAAAGATTGACACTAACACTCGTTAATCGACAATTCTATTAAATTACAACTTTTTAAACGAACCATAACTAGTTTGGCAGCCAAATGATATGTAGAATTACCATGTGCTTCCTTCAGCGCATTTAATGCCCTAGCTACAACTTTATTGAACCATTTTTCAGTTGCCCATTCAATATGATAATGGAATCGATCTTTAACTTCTTTAAAGCAGTCAATGTCAACCCATATCTCAGTTCACATTCATGAATGGAGACGAAGACATCATCTGGTTAAAGTTTACATTCGAGACAAGATTTTGTCTAAATTGTTCACAAAATCTCTTTTACTGGTAATAACTGAAGATGTGGCCAAAGGAGGTGTTGTAACTGGAGAGAAAGTAATTGCTCGTGCTCAATACCTTGATCTTGTTTATACTCAGTCTGGTACTTTGTATAAAAAAAATCCCATATTTACCTTGACGTGGCCAAACTAATCTAGCTCTTACAGGATCACATGTTGCAGATGGAATGATTGGTTTTATGATCCAAAAATCTAAGAACAAAAAGAAAAATTCTAAGAAAACTCAGATTTCGGCTCTATCTGATTCACCTAAAGAGGATCCTTCTCCCGAAATTACTTCGGAAATTAGCATCATAGAATCATCTACTGTAAGGGTAAGCAATCCAGAAATAAGAAAAAAGGAAAAGGCAAAGCTAAACAAGTCACGCATTCTAAGGATAAATCAAACACGAATGAACCATTTGATGGAAAGAGGTAACCTTGGTATCCTTTCCTAATTTGTGATGAATATCATTACACCAAGGAGTGCCCACATCATGCTGAAGTTTCCAAATTTGTCAAAAGTTCACCCACTCCCATTGTTTTGAAGGATCCTTTTCCACCCCAAGACAATAAAATGGTTTCTCGTGACCAATCCTCCTCATCCACATCGACAGATATCATGCAGATGTCTTCCAAACTTATGGTAGCAATGAGATCCAAATATTACACATCAAAGAGTCCTATTGAAAATGGAGATGACTCCAGTCTAGCTAATTAAACTTCCACATCTACTCCTCCTTCTTCTGAACCATGGAATATTGAAAAACCAAACACTGATATGATAATTCATCCACCTCCTAAGGGTATGCTTTGAAAGTCAACCTTTAATTCTCATGCTAGGGTTTCTCAGAGCAATAACATCAATGAAGATTTGGTTATGTCCCCTTCTGAAATGTCAACTCTTGAAGTGCTGCAGACTTGTCCAACAAAAAGGAAGTTATTATTATCATCCATAGGAGCAATAAATCCTCTTTACTACAATTTGATTTTTTTCGATCTCGAAAATCATGTCATGTGTCTCCCACACCAAGTGGATTTTCAGATACCAGTTCATGTCAAAACTCGACGAGTCTTTCGAACAATTATTGATGATGGAGAATTGACATGTATTATGTCCATTTCCTGTTGGAAAGCTTTCCTTTCTCTAACAATCAATCAATCTCCCACAACCTTGAAAGCCTTTGATGGAAGAGGTTTTCATCCGTATGGACTTTTAGATGATCTGTGAATCAAATTAGAGGGAAAAACAGTTGCAATAAACGTTGAGGTTGTTGATGCTCAACTTGACTATAACCTTTTACTTGGTTGGAGCTAAACTTATTCCATGCCAGCAATAGTCTTGTCATATTTTAGGATGATCATGTTTCTTCACAAAGGAAGAATTGTGAAAGTAGACCAATTATCCTACTATACCTTAGACCCTAATTCGACTGGTAGTGTGCCTTTTGTTGGAAAATAAACGAATCCATATGAAGAATTTAGTGTTGGTCTTCTCAAAGACTCATCTTTGATGGTAACTTTCGCATTCCCTCCACCCAATTTCCCTTATAATGATGCCTAGATTAACATGATTACATCAGGTACTTTCGAATCGGGAGATCTATGGAAAGTACCTTCAGAATCAGAAATGATCTTATATAGATGTGAAATTCCTCGTAGCCCCTTTAAGTTAGCCTATGAGAAAATTGACTCCTTTTCCAACTCATCAACAACTGAAGACAATCGAATGAATACGATTATTGATAAATATTCTCATTTGTCATGGTTGGAACCAATCTCTATGCCTGATCCTTTTAACAAATATTTTTTAACTCGTGAAGGGATTATGGAAGTTATAACCTTGGAAGAAATTCCATGGAATGATACTCATCATCGTTAAACCTTCTTGTGATCCTTTGACAAAATTGAGAATAATTTATCATCTATGTTTTCATCTAAGACCCTTAGTGATACTCAATGTCCAATATCTACCCATTCTTCCAATTTTGAACAAAATTTAGGGAACATATCGGCAACGATGCCCATAGACATCTCAGTGAAACTCGAGATAACTTAAAATATTCATATAGGAGCTTCTTGTTCATTAGAAGAGATTCAAAATTACAAAGCCCTATTTCAGGAATTCCGTGACAAGTTTGCCTGGTCATATGAAGAAATGCCCAGAATCGACCCTCGCATAGTTGTACATGAAATAAAAACTTATTTGGATGCTAAGACTGGTAGACAATGATTACATCCTATACATCCACGAAACGTTGCTGCTATCAAGACTAAGGTTAAAAAAATATTGAAAGCATGATTCGTCTACCCCATTCCTTTGATTGACTGGGTATCAAATATTGTGCCTGCTAATAAAAAGACAAGGAACTATTCAAGGATGTGTTGATTACAGAGATATTAATAAATCTTGTCCCAAGGACAATTATCCAACTCCGTATATTGACCAAATTGTCGATGACTGTACCAAGAATGAAATTTTTTCATAAATGGATGGATTTTTTGGCTACGATCAGATAAACATACTCACTCTCGATCAATACAAAACCACATTTATATTCCCATGGGGAAATGTTTCTTATCGCAAACTCCCATGTGGTCTAAAAAATGTTGGTGCAACTTTTCAGTGAGCAATGTCTTACGCATTCCATGATATCAAGCATATTTTTTAGCCTTATTTAGATGACCTGCTGGCTCATTCAATGAAAAGGAAGGATCACCCATTGCACTTAAAAGGAATTTTCATTAGGTGCAGGCACTACAATATTCACTTAAATCCACACAAATGTTTTTTTTGTGTGCAATGAGGTCGGCTTCTAGGTTTCAACGTTTCGAAAGAAGGCATTTATATCCACCCCCTCAAGGTAGAGGAGATTTTTAATTTTCTTGATTCTTCTAGCCTTACTCAATTCCAAAGTTTGCAACAAAAAGTAAACTTTTTGTGTAGATTCATCCACAATTATGCCGAACTAACCCATGGTTTTACTCGATTGTTGAAAAAGGGCATTCCATTTCTTTAGGATGAACTTGCTGATAAAGCTTTTGATGCATTAAAACATGCACTGACCAATGTGCCACTACTTGCGTCCACCTGATTATCATTGAGATTTCTTTATGTACTTAGCCACGTCTGATGCCACCATTGGCATGGTGTTAGTCCAAGAGGATGATTCTGGTAGCGAATATTTGATTTACTATTTGACTAGGAGTCTCACTAAAACTGAGATTAAATATGCACATGTGAAGAAGCTAGCCCTGGAAGTTGTACAAGTTGTTTAAAAATTTTGTTACTACATACTTCTCCAAAAAACAACCGTTATTTCAGATTGAAACCCTACGATGTATATTCGCACTAAACAATTGCTAGGGAGAAAATACTCCAATTGGATAGTTATATTACAAGAGTTTGACTTGGAATTTGAAAAGTCTAAATCAAATAAATCTTTGATTTTCGCCGAGCTATTGTGACTTTCCTCATACTGATATAGAAGTTGTAGCAAAAGATTCTTTTGCTGACGAATCTCTCTTTCTTATTAGTATGTTAGATCCATGGTATGGAGATATCATTATATATCTCCAAACACAAAATTTTAGGCCCGAGTTATCTAAAGTTGATTGTTGTCGAATCTGGTACAACTCCCAACAATACAATATTATTGGTGACACTCTTTACCATCATGGTATCAATTCTATTTTTTGATGTTGTTTGACTCTCCAAGGCGCCAAAAAAACATTATATAACTGCCACTCTCGAGTGTGTGGTGGTCATATGTTTGGGTATGCTATTTCCCAAAAGATATTACGTGCTGGTTATTTTTGGTCATCAATGTTTAAAGATTTCATTATTACAGTCTGTAAATGCCATAATTTCCAAATCTACAAGTGCAAAATGTGAGCACCTCCAGTTACTCTTCACCCAATCATGGTTGTTGGTCCTTTTTCCAAATGGGGCATCGACTTCGTCACCTGTAACCCTCACTCAGCAGGGGGCATGGGTATATTATCCTCACATTCACTTACTTTACAAAATGGGCCGAGGTGATGCCTACGTATAGATACTTTGGCAAAAATGTAGTAGTTTTCATTTTCAATCATGTGATTTCTCGGTTTGTTGTCCCACAAGCTATTCTTATAGACCATGGTAGTCATTTTAGTAACTTTATGATGGTTGAATTATCTACACAACGCAACCTATGCCATGATATCTCTACTATGTATTATCCACAAGATATTGGTCAGGTCGAAGTTGTCAATAAAGTTTTAACCAATATGATTAAAGAGATAGTTGGTATTCATAAAGGAAACTGGCATTCTCTACTCTTTTCAGCACTATGGTCTTACCATACTACTGCAAAAGCATTGACCAATTTTACTCCTTTCCAACTTGTTTATGGTTTGGAAGCAGTATTACCCATTGAATGTGAAATCCCATCCCTAAAACTAGCTATCAAATTTTTACCTACTACTTCTGCAGATGAAGAACACTTTGTACATTTAGCGCATTTAGATGAATATCATCATGATGTCGCATTGGCTAGCGAGGCTCATAAAAAATGTGTCAAGGATCATTTTGATCAAAACATTAATCCTCGTTCATACTCAGAGCATGACCTAGTCTTGGTTTATGATCAATCTCATGACAAGTTAGGCATAGGAAAGTTCGAACCCATGTGGCATGGCCATTACATCATAAAATGTGTATTAGCTAAAGGAGCCTATAAGCTGGTTGATTACAATGATATTCCTTTGGGAAAGCCCAGAAATGGTCTTTACCTAAAGGAATATTATTTTTGGTGAAGATTTGTATATTATTTACCATTTTTAGGTATGTATGATAGCTAATTTCTTTCACGTTTTATACTACTTATCTTACTTATCTCGTTCTTACACTTGATTTGTAGATGTAAACATTCTCTCGGACTTACATTGGCTTTGTTGATGGTGCTAGTCATAGTACTAATAATTTATCTTCCACAACCTGGCTTATCTATTCACCTAGTGATGTGCTAGTCTCTATTCATGGAATATGTCTTGGTCAAACAACAAACAACATAGTGGAATATAACGCAGTCATTGTGCTATTGGTTGATTCGATTACATTTGGTATATGGAATTTGATCGTTAGGTTATATTGAAGCTCGTGGTATTGCATTTAAACAGTGTCTATACAGTCAGGAGTCCAACAACATTAAGAGTATTTTTATGAGTTAGTCTTTTCGAAAGGAAATTTGATTATATCGAATATAAACACATTCTGAGATATTTAAACACATTGACAGATGCATTTGCGAATCATGTGTTAAATAGACATTTGCAACATTTGTAAATTAAAAACAATATTCATTCATACATTGATCAAGATAAACAATAGGCAAATGTAGTAGTTTTTTCATTAAAATAGAATTTGTATAAAATTATGTGTCTATAAAATATATCGCGTGAGGAGATAAGGCCCCATGGCTTATTATTTTTCGAATATGCTAACACCATAAATCAAAATGTGGTCCTTGAAACTAGAACAATTAAGCATGATGATGCTCATGATAGAAAATGATAGCATGAGAAAATCGATGTAGCGAACATCTAAGGTTCCCTGGAACCCTGAATACATGCCTCTGGCAAGTGCATGGAATGTCATCTATCCTAGTCTCTAGGGTATTTGGAGTCAACCTCTCAAGGTTGTGTTCTAGCTCTGTCAAGATATCCTCTGCCTCTAGGTTAGCTGACACAACTGCTCTAGGTTGCCCACCTTGCTGGTCGAGTTGGGCCCACGTTTGCACATACAGTTCGGATAATTAGCCTTTGAAGACAAAAAACACATAGAAGTTTTAAAAATTGGAAATATGTCGAAATTTGAAATTCTCACCTAGATCACCCCAATAAGTTCTAGCTGGAAGTGGGATATTAGGATCACCTCTTTAATCCATCCTGAAATATGGAAAGTCCTCAAAAGGAACAATTTTCTAGCCTAACCAGTCAAAAAACTCTACATCATACCTTACTAATGGTCCATCACCTCCATGTCGTGCTATCAGTGCAACCCACCTCATCATCCATGGATCCCTAAGACCCCGTTCATCTACTAGAATCTGTTGTGGCTAGAGAATAGGAATCCTCTCTAGGGAAAAAGCAACAAGAATGGAACCATAACCAAAACCTTCAGTTTTTCCATTCTTACATCTAGTAAATTGTCGCTTCATGTTCATTACCACTGCCTCGCACCAGTTTCACTCCATGGATTCCCATCATTCCACAATCATTTTCATCTATGCCCGTGTGGCTAAATGAAGGGCAGCGTTACCACACAGTTTGCAGACAGTGAAATTAGTGGTCCTCAGGTGAAAAATATCGATGGTATGAATATAAATTCTCCCATCATTGGGTGGTGCACCCCTGAAAAAGCATCGTAGATACCCATCAGTAGTATATCCTCCTACCGTCTCTCTGAATAATGAAATGTCAGCTCCCCGATGAGACAGACCAGTCAAGAAATAGATGTCATCGATGTCAATGGTAATGCAATGATCGAAGATCAAAAAAGAATGTTCCTGGACATTCCAGGTTCTTACCATCCATGTCATCAGATCTACCTGAGCTTTCATCCCAAGAATGAGCCAATATTTCAGAACACCACAAGTTTTGAGAGACTGCATGGTGGTCAGATCTGCCAAAGCTTCCAAATTATTGGCTTCATGCTCTCTTTCCCTCCACTCCATTTTGAGCAATCAAATGACCTGAAATGACCATTTTAAAAGGATTATAATTATTTCGTAAACCCATCTCATGTTTTTTTCAGCCCAAAACCTGTTTAAAAATAAACCCATGAAACCTGCATGACTGCCGTTTTACGGAGAGGGCGCAGCTGCATGGATTTTTCCAGTAAAATTCTACGTACGCCGTGATTTTATATATGGAAAATGTTATCAACCTGCATGGGCCGGATTGAAAAGAAACAACACAGGGCCGAGGGTGCATTTTTAAACATATTTTGTTGGAAATAATACTAAGAGGGGGGGTGATTTATTATTATCAAATTAATAATTCTTCATTTCCATAATCATATTCATATACACTACTTCAGCTAAGAGAATTCACGTGTACATGCAATTGTGTTTAGTGCAACTAGCGTATATCCAACAAACTTATGATTCAGTTAATTCATCATATATTGATCCTTAATCAGTGCATCAGAACCATATAAACAGTAACCATGTGCAGTAAAAATAGAATAGATCATCACACATAAAAAACACACATGAACACCAAGGTATAAGGTGGAAACCCAATGTGGGTGAAAACCACTTGCTGCAATCGTCTCTGTCTTCTTTTAATAATAAGAGAATTATGTTTACAATTTTGTACTGGTGCAATCTTATACCAGTTTGTAGGCTTCTACATACCGAAGGATACAACTGTCTCTCGTTCTCCAGCTTCTACTGGAAGGGATACAACACCCTAGCTCTTATACAAACTGATATGTTTACTAGTACATAGGTGCCAGCCTACAGAAGGCTACAACCTTCTACTTATCTTCCAGGGACCACGTTTCATAAATTTTCAAACTCGATCCATCAACAACATCATCAAATATATCTGCATCAACCAATCTCCTTTTGAACCAACCACAACCGAATCAATCAATCACTCCATCAATCTGATAATTCAGAATGCTGTCACCAGAATACAGTAACCAAAACCCAAGCAATAACCTAGAACATCGCAACATCAAACAAAAGCAACTAAAATATATTTTACAAGGTATATGCTACTTCCATGTGTTGAACTTGAGTGCATACGTGCTTTCCTCAAGGCGAACCAGTGTACAAATTTGCAAATCAAATTTATGATGTATACGTTGTTTTGGTATGCAGAACCAGTGTGTATACACTTATTTTCTGAAGTGAACCTACATACAAATCTGTAAAAGATGATTTAAACATAACTACTATTCAGTCCTTCAATCATGCCCAAATCATCATTTTTATAGGTTACAACATGCGCTAGTTATTCAAATATATGATCAAACCACATAAAGATAATTCACTTCAACCCTTAAGATCCTAATACACCATTATATCTTATCCTTCATCAAGCGCTAATGTTCTTCCTCAGTTCAGATCTAGCACGACATCATAAGCCAATAACCTGCATATTGGATCTCACACTATATCAGATATTCGATATTTGCACACCCTAGCCTAATGATCTTCTTCTCCTTTTATAGTTTTAGGCCTTTCACAATACCATGGACCAAAACCACTTAGGATCAATACCTTGGACCAAATACCTAGGGTCAATACCTTGGACACGATACCTTGGACCAATACCATGGACCAAACATTTAGTTTTCCAAGGTATATGCTATTTTCCTTTTGTGAAAGTTTTTCTGCACATATATGCAACTTGTATACAGTGAACCCACATGTATACGCGGCTTGGTCAATGGTGAACCTGTGTATACCTCTATTTCTTCATTCTGTGTAGTCTAATTTGTAACTTTGTGTTGTTAACATGTAGTACTGTTGATCTGTCATCTGAGTGAGTTGCTTTTTGAATTGATTCCTTGAAACTGCCCTGCATTTCATCATACTTGTAAACACTTCTGTCATGCATTTTGTCACATCTGATATCTCTTTTGTAGATTCATCTAGTTACCATATACAAGAGAGTTATTCTGCTACAAGTGGGTTCCCATCAAGTACAACACATACATCATAATGCCAACAATCACCCCCTTCAAACTTGATGGCAACAACCACACCAAGTAATTCCCCCCCTTTGACATCAAAAGCAAAGTGTCATGCTCCCCCTAAGTGCATGTTGAATTCTCTAACATGTTGAAGTGTTGATTGAGCTCCCATGATTGAGTCCATGCTCCCCCTGAGCATACGAAAAATATGCAAAAAGATGTTTTAAAAGAAGAACATGACTCTATATACATACATCACAATTGACCTTCCTATCACCAATGACTCATACATACATCCATTTCCCAACCAAGTGGGGATATACCAATTTTTTATACCTGACTAAAATATTACATCATCCTTTCCATGCATAGTGGGGGTACAAATTACATCATATGACCAAAAGGGACTCATCAAAATACTACAATAGACAGAGAATAAGTATTACATCATGAGAGTCTTGATATGACCTTTACATTGAATGATATGCATGACATTTATAACAGAGACAAAACGTCTTAAACAAGACCATAATAGTCATCAACAACTATCATCAACAGCATCTGTCGACAACATCTAGACCAACAACCTATATATGTCCATCATTAGTTCCCAAAATATTATCAACCATGTTCTCTCCCTGAACCTGTGTCACCTGTTCACTGTCAGATCTGATCATTGCATATGAAAGTAAGAGATATCAAAGCATCATCATCAATCAGATATACATCAAGTGATCAACAACATTATGAGGACCAATATATGATCAACAGATTGAAATCATCATCAAATAGAGTGGATAATTGACAGAACCACAGTAGACCCCCTTTTTCCTGAGTTTGTCCCACTGTTTTTCTTCAAACCAACATATACGTGACTGTGTCCACAGAAACTCACATATTTATGTGACTACAGTTAATGAAACTCGCGTATAACCACCTTTCTTTGAAAAATAGGATTTAACAGCAGGATGATGTAGAAACTACTCCCAGCTTTCGTTTGATATATTCAAATGTCTCTCTGGGCAGTGGTTTAGTGAATATATCAACAACCTGTTCTTTGGAGGGAACATACTCCAATTTGACTTTTTGTTCAAGCACTTGTTCACGTTGGAAATGATATTTGATGGGTATGTGCTTGGTCTTGGAGTGCATGATTGGATTCTTTGAAATATTGATGGCACTTGTATTATCACATAGAATGGAGATGGGTGAAGCACATGTGATATGAATATCTTGCAAGGTTTGCATCATCCAAAGTAATTGTGTGCAACAAGATACAGCAGCCACGTATTCTGCATCAACTGTAGATAATGCAATTGAGCTTTATTTCTTGCTGAACCAAGACACTAACATGGAACCCATATAGAATGCACCACCACTAGTGCTTTTTCTATCATCAACACTTCCTGCACAATCTGCATTTGTATATGGATGAAGTGTAAGGTTTGTATCTCTTAGATACCATAAGCCAAAGTTTTGTGTTCCTTGAAGATATTTGAAATTTCTTTTGACTACCTAAAGATGTTATTCCTTTTGATTTGCTTGGAATCTTCCAACTATTCCCACTGCATGCATAATGTTTGGTCAGGTACCTGTTAGATAAAGAAGACTACCAATCATGGATCTGTAAGTTGGTTGATGTACTGCTTTTGATTCATCTTTTGAGCTGAGACTACATCCTATTACCATTGGAGTACATATTGGTTTAGAATCTTCCATGCCGTACTTTTTCAAGATCTCTTTGAGATATTTGGTTTGTGATATAAAAATA
Organism: Pinus taeda; assembly: GCA_000404065.3. NCBI lineage: Eukaryota > Viridiplantae > Streptophyta > Pinopsida > Pinales > Pinaceae > Pinus > Pinus taeda. Next base: position 55,117 of record APFE031578390.1, read on the forward strand.
CCATCTTTATGTTGTTGCACTTGTAGACCAAGAAAGTAGGTAAGCTTACCAAGCAAGGACATTTCAAATTCTTGTTGCGTTACTAAAGCAAAATTTTGACTCGTGGATTCTTCATTGCTACCAAAAATGATATCGTCAACATACACGAACAATTATCAGCAATTTATCAGTGTCCATTTTTGTATATAGATTGTTATCTGTTAACCCCTTTGAAAAACGCTATTGGTGGAGATATTTGTCAAGGCAGTAATACCATGCCCTTAGAGCCTGTTTTAGACCGTAGAGAGCTTCTATGAGTTTGCATACAAGTTTGGCATCATTTCCAAGAATGAATCCTTCTGGTTGTTTAATATAGACTTCTTCTTCTAAGTCTCCATTAAGAAAGACAAATTTTACATCCATTTGGTCTACTTTGAATTTCTGAAAACTAGAAAGAGCAAGAAACATTCTAATGGATTCAAGTCTAGCAACATGTGCAAAAGTTTCTTCAAAACCTATACCTTCTTGTTGAGCATATCCCTTACAAACAAGTCTGGCCTTGTTTCTAATAACTTCTCCATTTTCATTCAACTTGTTTTTGAATATCCATTTAGTTCCTATGATATTCTTATCATGAGGTCTAGGAAATATTCCCAAGTATTGTTCTTTTCAATTTGCTCAAGTTCTTCATTCATGGCCTTGACCCAACATTCATCTATGAATGCTTCATTTACATTTTGAGGTTCAGTGGAAGATAGTAATGCTAGATAGCTTGAAGCTTCGGCAATGGTTCTTCTAGTATGCACACCTGCTCCTTTTTCTCCTAAAATTTGAGCTTCTGCAATATTTTTATGAACATACCTGGACAAAGTCTTTTCTTCTATCGTTATCTCTTCTTTTTGTGTTTCATTAGTTTCCTATTCAGAATCAGTATGATTTGATGTGGGAAAATGATCCTCATCTTCTTCATTGTCTTAATCATTGGTTTTTATCTATTTTGGATTTTGCATGCTTCATCAACCATAACATCAATACTTTCAATAATGTTCCCAAGTATTTTATTGTAACATTTATATCCTTTACTTCGGGAAGAGTAGCCAAGTAGAATAGCTTCATCTGCTTTGGGTTCAAACTTACTAGGTTTTTCATCAGTCCTTTTGATGTAACATTTGCTTCCAAAAGATTTGAAATATTTTACAGTAAGAGTCTTACCATACCAAAATTCATGTGGAGTTTGAGTGTTGTTTACCCGAACATTTTCTTGGTTAAGAATAGTGATGGCAGCAAATGCAGCTTCACCCCAAAAGGTTGCAGGAGTTCCAGATTCATCTAGCATAGAACGAGCCATTTGTTGAACAATTTTGTTCATCCTTTCTACCACTCCATTTTTTTCAGGAGTCCTTGTGGTGGAGAATTACTTTTTATCCCATGTTGTTCACAAAAGTCAAATAATTCGTCTGATGTAAATTCCCCTCCTCGATCAGATCTGAGGCATTTGATTTTGCAATTTGATTCACTTTCAACCAAAGCTTTGAAGGCTTTGAATTTTTCAAATGCTTCATCTTTTTGCTTTAGAAGACTTATCCAACACATTCTGGAAAAATCATCAATGAACAATATAAAGTATTCTTCTCCACGAGGTGACTTTTTTCTTGATGGACCACATAAATCAGTATGAACAAGTTCAAGAGGCTTACTAGCTGACCCTTCCTTTTTGATGAATTGAGATCTAGTTTTCTTACTGAATTGACATGATTTTCATATAGTATTTTGAGGAATGTTTATATTTGGAAGATCACGAACAACCTGGAATCTGCATGCTTTTCTTATTTGAGAAAAGCTTATATGTCCCAATCTTCTGTGCCATAGCTAGTTTTCATCATTTTTTTTTTGATATCATTGTTCTTGTCCTCCCTTGAGTATGTATAGGTTGTTTGGAGTTCTTGTCCCTTTGATCACGGTTTCACATGTATCAATCTCACAAACAACACATCCATTTGATCGAAACACTACTTCATTTCCTTGATCACACATTTGACTCACACTCAATAGATTATGCTTTAAGCCATCAGCATATATAACATTCCCAGGTTTAACTTTTTCTTTTAAGAAAACAAAGCCTTTACCTTTTATGACAGTAGGAGTGTCGTTTCCAAATGAGACACTCTTTTCCTTTTCTAAGGCATTATATGAGTGTAGTTTTTCTTTGTCACCTGTCATGTGTTTTGAGCATCCACTATCGATATACCACTGGTTTTCTTGTCCTTCTGCATACAATACTATACCAAATCTTTCTGTTTGCGGTTCTTTACTTCTCCATATTTTGGGATTTAATGGATTTTTCTCCTTTTGAGCTATTTTCTGAAATTTACTCCTGTATTCAGATTCTTCATGGCCAAAGTTGTTACAGATTGAGAATTCTATTTCATTTTCAAGAAGAGAAAAGTTATTATAGGAAATTTTCTTGATCCCTGTCACATTTCTTTGATTTTGTGCTTCTCTAATCATGATAGTTTTGTAAGAAACACATTGAGTAGCTTTGTGTCCAAAATTATGACATGAGAAACATTGACCATTAAAGAAGTTCTTGCAATTATCGAATCTACTGACCTGTTCATTGTAGTTTCTATTGATGTTCTTTGAAACAGATTGAGTATGATTTACCTGAGGTTGATTGTGACTTCTGTTCATCCTTGAAGTAAATTGAGGTTGATTCACCTGGTGATCTGCTTTATGCCTTTGCTGCATCAAGATAGATTTTAGTGGAGGTTGACAACTTCTGTGTTTGAGATGTTTCTTTAGTATATCCAAGACTTGCCTTTATTAGAGGAGAGCGCTACACTTTGATAATTCATTTAAGGTTTCTGATCCTTTAGAAAATCTAATATTGAGAGCTTTTGTTTTGTCAATATCCTTTCTTAGACCCACAATTTCACATTATAGCATTTCATTGTGTTTTTCTCTTTCAACAAGTTGGCATGTCAAGGTATATATAATCATATTCTTTTCTTCTAAATAGATTTTGAGTTTAGAGATTTCTTCATAAAGGTCATCTTCTTCTAAAGCATCAAAGAAATCATCATCTTCATATGCCATAAGAGTCTATAGCCATTACTATTTTCATCTTCATCACTATTTGATAAACCATCACTATCTTCATGAGTATAGTAGCTCTTTTTACTTACACTTTGTTTTCTATTCCATATTTCAGTTTCCTTCCCTTTATCATATTTATCTTTGTGAGGACATTTGGCAGCATAATGACTGACTCTACCAAAAGCAAAACATTTGAAAGGTAGTTTACCTCTGAATCTACCTGAACCCCATTGAAGATTCTTGACAAAGTTTGCTTCATCTTCTTCTTCTAAAATATGTCGTGATTCATTGAGTTCTTCTTTTCCTTTTGCTGAAGCTTTATATGCAACTTCTCTCATATCTGATGGAACTCCTTTTCTCATCTCAAAGGAAGTTAAGATTCTATGAAGTTGTGTCATAGTAATAGTCTGTAGATCCTGCGTTTCTTCTATGGCAGATACTTTTGATTCAAATTTAGCAGATAAGGATCTTAAAACTTTTTCAACTAAGGTAACTTCCTTTATCTCTTCACCTAGATTCTTCATGCAATTAACGACCTCATCTATATGTAAGAAGTAACTAGCTACACTTTCATCATTGTGCATATTGAGAGTTTCATATTGAATTCTGAGAGTTTGCAGTTTAGCACGTTTTACCTGAGAGTCTCCTTCGTAGCTTAGAACGATTTTGTCCCATATTTATTTGGCTGATTTGAGCTACATAACTTTGACAAACTTTGATGGTGGCAAACTTCCCAATAATGTATTGACAGCCTTGGTATTGGTTTCATATTTCTTTTTACATGCTACATATGTAGGAATTGCTGATAGAAATGTATATCCTCCTTCCATGATTTCCCAAACATCTGTTCCAAGAGATTGAAGATAGGTTGTAGTTCTTACATTCCAATAAACAAAGTTGCTTCCATCAAATATTGACAGTTTGATGGATCCCCCACTTTCTTGATTACTCATGATGATGGATCTTCCTTCAAGCGATCAAGCTTCTCCTAAAGGACTTGCTCTGGTACCAACTGTTGGAAATAATACTAAGAGTGGGGGTGAATCAATATTATAAAATTAATAATTTTTCATTTCCATAATCAGACTCATTACGCTACTTCACTTAAGGAAACTCGCATGTACATGCAACTGTGTTAGTGAAACTAGCGTATATCAAACAAACTTATGATTCACTTAATTCATCATATATTGATCTTTAATCAATGCATTAGAACCATTTAAATAGTAACCAGGTGCAATAAAAATAGAACAGATCACCACACATAAAAAACACACATGAACACCAAGGTATAAGGTGGAAACCCAATGTGGGTGAAAACCACCTGCTGCAATCATCTCTATCTTCTTTTAACAATAAGAGAATTATGTTTACAATTTTGTACTAGTGAAGTCTTATACCAATACGCAAGTTTCTACTTGCAGAAGGCTACAACCTTCTCTCGTTCTCCAGCTTCTACTGGAAGGGAGATACAACCCCCTAGCTCTTGTACTAGCTGATATGTTTACTAGTACATAGGTGCCGGCCTACAGAAGGGTACAACCTTCTCTTTATCTTTCAGGGACCACGTTTCATACGTTTTCAAACTCGATCCATCAACAACATCATTAAATATATCTGCATCAACCAATCTCCTTTTGAACCAACCACAACCGAATCAATCAATCACTCCATCAATCTGATCATTTAGAATTTTGTCACCAAAATACAGTAACCAAAACCCAAGCAATAACCCATAACACTGCAACAGCAAATAGAAACAACTAAAATATATTTTACAAGGTATTCACTACTTCCATGTGTCAAACTTGCTTGCATACACGATTTCCTCAAGGTGAACCAATGTACAGATCCGCAAATCAAATTTATGATGTATACGCTATTTTGACATGCAGAACGAGCGTGCATACGCTTCTTTTCTGAATTGAACTTGCGTACATATCTGTAAAAGATAATTTAAACATAACTACTATTCAGGACTTCAATCATACCCAGATCATCATTCTTACAGATTACAACATGCACCATTTATTCAGATATATGATCAAACTACATAAAGATAATTCACTTCAAGCCTTAAGATCCTAATACACCATTAGATATTATCCTTCATCAAGCACTAAGGTTCTTCCTCGGTTCAAATCTAGCATGACATCATAAGCCAATAACCTGCATATTAGATCTCAAACTATATCAGATATTTGATACTTGCACACCCTAGCCTAATGATCTTCTCCTCCTTTTATAGTTTTAGGCCTTTCTGAATACCATGGACCAAAACCACTTAGGACCAATACCTTGGACCAAATACCTGGGGTCAATACCTCGGACCCGATACCTTGGACCAATACCATGGATCAAAATACCATGGACCAAATACTTTGGACTGAACATTTAGTTTTCCAAGGTCTACACGCTTTTCATTTTGTGAAAGTGCATGTGTACGTATATGTGACTTGTATATAGTGAACTCACGTGTATACACAGCTTGGTCAATGGTGAACCTACGTATACCTCTCTTTCTTCATTCTGTGTAGTCTAATCTATAACTCTGTTCTGTTAACCTGTAGTACTGTTGATTTGTCATCTGAATGAGTTGGTTTCTGAACTGATTCCTTGAAGCTGCCCTACATTTCATCATACTTGTAAACACTCATGTCATGCATTTTGTCACATCTGATATATCTTCTGTAGATTCATCTAGTTACCATATACAAGAGAGTTATTTTGCTACAAGTGGGTTGCCATCAAGTACAACACATACATCATAATGCCAATATAGTTTTACCCCAAAAAAATAAATGGAAACTTAAAATGAAAATTTAAATGTACAAAAAGCTAAGTTAAGGAGATATCTTCTAGGTGGAAGAAGCAGTGTGTGATTTCGTCCACCGGTTAGCTCATAATCAATCCTAAAATTATGGGGGGAAAACTCCTCTCTTTGCTCTCAAATGATAAAAATGTAAATGGTGAAAATAATTTACTATTCCCACTTTTATAGTTTTTTTGAAGTTAAAAAATATTACATTTTATATTTAAAACCTTTTAAGAGGGAAAATGACATTTTTTAGTAGTTATGACAATTTATTAGGTTTAAATGTGAAATATAGGTTATGGAGCGAGGATGAATCATTTTGACTTTTTAGCAGACTTTTATCACTTTTCATGCTCTTAAAAAATTATGAAAAGCAAAAATCATGGAGTCCTCTTTTAAGCCCTTTCCCCCTTTCAGACTCTTTCAAAACAAAAAGATTGTCGAGTACTTGCTTGTTTGAACTCATAAAAGTAAATGAACAACCATCCACTCAGTATAAGTTTACCCCCTTTATCGGCTAAGTTAGGACTATTTACGAAAAAGGTGTACATTGACCGAACATGGTCAATAGATTTCTCTCTTGTATTATTTTATCCTTTTTTGGACCTAAGAGACCAAAACTTACGAAAAATAACCTAATGGAGTCTACATATGTTTTTCTTCTGACTCTCTAAAATTGAAAAACATTGAGCCTTACTTTCTCCAGGCTCGTTAAATTTTACAGTAAAAGAACTGAATGAATTTCCTTTTTGTGTCCATTTCAAACTCTTAAAAGAAAAAGACATCGAGTTACTCCTTTACTGGACTCATAAAAACTAAACAATATAGGACCTATTAAGCATAATGGGACCGAACAACTCCTTCTTAAGGTTCGTTAAAAATACTTGAATGGACTCATCTGAAGGATGAGTTTACATTCCAAGCATATGTTATCCTCCTGAAGATTGTAAAAAAGAAAGAGGTACTTGTGATTAATGGTGGGGTGGAATTAGGAGAAGGTGTCCATTTTACATTTTCATTTTTTAAAAAGGTAGCAAGTTTCTCTTGAACATGGCACTCCGTCACACTCACATTCAGGTTGGGAAATCCATTTGTCTTGCAATTAATCGAACCACATTTGAAAGTATTCATGGTTTTTGGTGTTATCGTTAAGTCAAAAGTTGTCAAGTCAATTGTCATGTTGTTATGTGTTCAAGAGAAGTTCAACCTTAGTTCAAAACCCCTTTGCAAATTCTAGCCTTAAATCGTGTTGGTCATCCTTGAGTCAGTCCTTGCAAACTATTTTCAAAACTTGACATTATGTTTTGCGTCGTAGGCTTTCCTACGATGGATCGCTTCCTATCAACTTCAGCTCATTATCTAGGAAGTTGATCTAGAAACCTTTAGTACTTTGAAGCCTACATGCCTTGATGGCAGGTTTCTCATTTTCGATTACGAATTCTCATTACTAACTTTCGATCAAATGATTCTATGAGTATTCAACTTTAGATCACCTATTCACACTTCATAGATTGTACTGGAAGTACCTTGAGAACCATTATCATTGTTGGTGGTTTCTCTCATGCTTGTTAACGGTTCACATTATTAACTAGTAATCAAGTGGCTCCTGCCATGTTTGACTTCGAAACATTCACTCGCATGGTTAGATTCATACTATGGATCGAGAGATGGAGATCAAAACCCTCGTTCTAGTTTCATCAATCTAGGTTATGAGGAGATTTTATATTGATGATTATGTAGATGAATGGTTGCGTCCACAATATGTCTATCATCAATATGGTTTTGGTCGTTTCCATGCTCATTTATTGAGTTCTCTTTACTCTGAGTATGGGAATGCATACCTCAAAGATGATTTTTAATACATATTTGCATTGTAATCCTTGAATGTTCCCTACAGGTTTCCGACCATTGCGTCTGATCCGATCCTTAGAATGATAAAGTGCTTCAATATTTTAAACTTATTGTAGTATACCTAGGGGGGATAATATGGGGTGCAATGGAGGTACCCAAGGGAATAATGTAATAATGGGATGGGCCATAGTAATAAATAAGGTGGTTAACCCATATCATGTATAAGGGACCACAAGTAGTTAGCAATAATGTAATAAGCCCATGGTATTAGATAGATGGTATTGAGGGAACCATGGTAATGACCCATGGTATTGTATGTATCAGGCCTATATAGAGGCTAGAGACTCCCCATTGAGAGATGTGAAGGATTGTTGTATGAACAGGCATATGGCTTATGGAGTGTTCTCCTTCCTTGAGGAGTTAATGTATGGTGTTGCCCTACCTTAAAGGTTTGATTAATAAAGTGAAGCATTTCTGTATTCAGATCTTGTTATTTTTGGTGATTATTTAGAGTTATGGGGTATGTTGGTATCATTTCATATATTTGCAAGTCAGATCTATAACACTTATTCTACAGACTTTGCACTTTAGGAGGCAATCTGTTACATGTCAATTTTCTCCATGACATTTGATCAGTTTATGGGTCTATTTACCATCCGTGAACATGTTTGAACTAACTCCCTCAAAAGTGAAACAACCCAAAATATCTTGAAGTAGATGAGAAATTTGGGGAAAATAGTTATCACACCTTGCTAAGTTCCACCTGCACTAATTTTTCTAGAGTTTCCCACGCATTCACTAGAATTAACTCTGAGAATAGTACAAAGCTGCACATTGTCTGCCACTATAAACCCGTGTAGGTGAATTCAAGAAAGTAAAAATAAAAAGTACATTCTAGAAACATACTTGGTTGAATATTTCCCAACTAAAAGCTTCCAGGTGATGACTATTTGAACTATAACCCTCATATGATGCATATTAACCCTTTTCTCATGGTAACCTAATCCCTCAATGAAGGAGTCTCATCCTCCTCTTTAGGATCTGACACTTCTTCCTCTTGGCCTATTAAATGATTGGAGGGTAGAGGGATTGAGGAGGTCAAAGCTCAGAGAAGATAAGCTTATGCTATTGCTTTGAGATTGGAAAGATTTTCATCTAAGGAGGAGATTGAAGGTATTTGGGAGGACCTCAAGGCATCAGGCTGAAGGTTGCAAGGCTCCTCTTAATCTTTGATTAATATAAATGAACACTTTATCCCATTCATTTGTCTTATTGGAATAATGAATGGTTTACAATTGTTTTTAATGTTTATAAAGGAAAATTCAATTCCTAATCTCCTTGATCATTAGGTTAAGTTGTTTGGATTGTTATACCGCATGTTCTTTTGATCTTTTTATGGTCTATGTTTGTAGGTTTTATCAAGCATTGAAGAGTTTCATTGAATCACAACAAAGGATCTTCATCAAGCATTTCGTGAAATATGTAAAAGGCTCATCCATTAGCTTTAATTCTTATAATTCAAACAAGTTCAACTTAGGGAAAAAGTCAGTTCAATTATCTTGCTTGTTTGTAGTTTCCGTCAAGGTTCTAGGGAGGTCGCTCTTGTTCGCAAGAGGGATTTGTCCTGTGTAACAAATTTCTTAAGGAATAAATTTCGATTTGAAATATTCAGAGGGTGGGGCTACAGGAAATATTGGGTAAATTATAATAATTTACCCAATATTCCTCATCCCACTTATATGACAGGGGGAGAGGGAAATATTGGGTAAGTTATTATAATATATCAAACATGTCCTCCCATCCCTACAAGAGACCCCACTTATATGGGGGTAAGGGAAAATATTGAGTAAATTTTAAATTATTACATAGTTTAATATAATTTACCCATATAAATTTGGTTGGGAGAAAAATTAGAAAAATTATTATAATTTACCCAATATTCCTTCCTTTGAACAGCTCATATCACGAAAAAAATTTGTAATAATATTACAATACTTTTTATTAGGAACACAAAGACAATCACATATAGGTTAAAACTATGATACAAAAATATTAAAAATCATCATGGTTGATGGCTTTGCAAATATTACTACAAGATATTGCAATCAACTCTACCAAAGTGATAAGTAAACCTATTAAAAATAGATATATGGTAATTAAGAAAATTAAAAACAAATAACCATAAAATATAATCTAACCATATATGAAATCTCAATTATAAAAAATAATATATATTAAAAATTACAACCATAATTTAC
>APFE031578390.1:65157-143953 GCA_000404065.3 Pinus taeda
TTAAATGTAGTTATTGTTAAATCAAATTATTTTGAAATACGTATTTGTAATGTAAACTTTGATTCAAATAATATTTAAGATTGGATGCTTATGTGATTCATGATACAACGATTAAGATCTTCAAGAAAATCACATGAAGGATTATTGTTCGATGCTTTTCAAACCTCAATCTAGGTTCATGAGCAAGACCAAGAAATTCCTAAAAAAATATCTCAAAATTAATAATAATATCATTATTTTCTTAAATGTGATATAAAGAATTTCTATAGTAAATTATATTTTAGTTAAATTAATTTAAAAATAATTTAAGAAACTAAGAATTAAATTTTATATATATATATAGATATAGATAATATATATATCTAATATATATATATATATATATATATTATATATATATATCACCTTTTATTTAAATGTGATCTGAATTAATCAAAAGAGTTTTGATGTTATTTTTATTAATGCAGATATTATATTAAAAAAAATTTAATCACGAGCAACGAACACTAATCAAATAAAAATAAAGAAAATAAAATTAAAACAAGTAAAAACCAAAGAATTGCGGACACAATAAACAATAGTAGCGCGGCGACTATGTTAAGGGAGTCTTAGTTCATCTTTTGGAATTGTCAATGGCTTCTCTTAATATTTCTCTTAATTTTAGGAATTTTGTTGACACTGTCCTACCCCGTTCTGTGCATGCATGAACCCAGATTAAAAATTCGAAAAGCGTCAACCGATAATGCTTTTTATGTGATTTTCCAAAATATCGTAATCATCAAATAATATTTATTAATTCAAGAATTTTTTAAAATAGTTATGTTAAATCAAATTATTTTAAAATAGGTATTTATAATGTAAACTTTGATTCAAATAATATTATTAATTGAAATTTTATTATTAAATTGTTAAATCAATACTTTTATTTAGGATTCCAAGTTTCACTGTGAACTTTTCAATAAATGTTGATAAAAAAGTTATAATTGATTTGTTTTTTCATTTATCACAAAATGTAGAATGATAAGATATAAGTTGTTTTCTTAACTATCCTACTTGTAAATAATTTAGATATAAAAATCTATGATTGACATTTTTGTTTCATTTACCATAAAGTAGAGGATTGACTAGGAATTTGTGATTGAATTTTTTCATTATCTCTCTTATAAGTATAAAGAATTTAGATTAAATATATATATTTAAATTAGACATATTTTTAAAATTTCTTATAAAATTAAATTTAATATTTTAAAATTTTAAAATCAAAAATAAAAGGTAAAATAAAATGTTATATAAATTTTTAAATTTTTAAAATCTCAAATTTTATAATATCAAATATTTAAATATTAAAAGATTATTTTAAAATTGAGTAAAAAATTAAATATTAATATATTTTTTTATAAATTAAAATCTTAGAAATATAAGTTATTGATGTTTGTAAGTTAAATGTCAAATTTTTTATTTAAATTAACATGACTTTGAATATTTTTTTTTTAATTTTTCAGTGCAGATTTCATAATTAGGAATAATAGTGCAGAATTGGTTCATGGAAAAGTTTGTGTGGTAAAGAGAAATTTGCAACATTTAAGTTAAACGATCAACGAGGAGGAAAGTGAAAAAGGTAAAAAGAACTACCCAATTCTATTATTTCATTTAATTTGAAAATAATATTTTAAATAAATTATATATAGACTCCTGCCGTACTGGTGTTAGTGGGAACCTTCGAAGAGTAATGTTTAACCCAGCACCAAACGTTTGAACTGTTTCACCAAACCAAACTCTACACCGCTTTCATAATATTGTTAGTGTGGATAAGCACTGAGAATTTCAGTATTTAACTTATTTACCGAACGCTTTTACTTATTGCGTTAGCTTGCTTTGACCCCTCGCTCCTCGAAGAGCCAAGGTTCCGAAGAATGTGCCCTTTGGCAACTTCCTGCCCACGCACCTGACAGTACTTTATGGTCATCCTCAGACTTTTGGGCGGCGGAAATTCAGCGAACGGTCTCGCCTTCAAAGTTCAAACCTGCGGCATCGACCTCCATCGCAAGCGAGCAGCCGCACCTGAAAACTCTGGACACTGCTACAAATATCAAGCAAGCCTGAGAGATGCCACAAACCCAACGTGCGTATTTCCTCACTCCACTCACATTTAGAACCCATCAAAGCCAAGTGTGCCACGGACCCTCTTAATGAAGCTATCAGGCCAAGATTCATAAGTGACCATGGCCGCTCACTGCAGCAGTAGCACCAGCGGTAGTGACCATGCCATCGACATTGTTTACGGACATGGGATTGTCAACCGGCATGGATCACACGAAGAATGTTCGCCATCCAATTTCACAGAAGACAGCGAAGACGATGCCAAGGCCTCAAATCCTCGAGATTTCATGGCGATTTTCAGAGAACAGCTCTGCGAGATACTGGAGGTATATCAGCCATACTCATTTGCGTTTTCACATTTTCTAGCCTCCTCCTTTTATCATAATTCCTCTTTACTGTGGAATTTGTTGACCAAAACGCTGCCCATATAGAGAGTTCGTAGCTCTCTTGAGAATTGGGCTATTTGTACTCGACACATTTTACTTTTACATAAAACCCTATATACGTTGTCAGCTCCAGGGGAAATCATTGGTTTTAGACTTTCGTTTGACCATCCCGCAACAGACCTTATCATGGAGAAGATCCCTCAAACATTATAGTTATCAACATCTTACAGAGGGGAAAACCCTTATTACCAATTATTTCTCACTCTGTACTGTTGAACCCTTAACGAATTATTTCTAACTCTCTAATTCGAACACTTTGAAGGATCTTTCCCCAGCGTGCTATTTCATTTTCTATCTTTCAAAATGAATGTTTCATAGCTGGTTCTAGATACTGCACTAGCCACAACGATTGTCTTTATGTTAATACGCCAATTTTAGGGTTTACTAGCCAGAGGCGGAGGTAAGTTATAAATTTCATTAAAACCCCTAACTAGATTTCGGTGAGTGTACAGAGTGTTTCCTGTAGCAGCAGCTCTGCTTTTGAGATGCGTGTGTTGCGAGATGTAGAGAAAGCTGTAGCGACAACTGAGAGAAAAGCGGGCTTTAATGTTGTAGAGAATGCGGAGCAGAAGAGTCGTTCTCGCCGATCCGTAATGGAGAGTCTCCGGTTAGCAGGATACAACGCGGCCGTCTGCAAGTCACGGTGGGATCAAACGATTGGACATCCTTCAGGTCAGTATTGTGTCTTTTCCAAATAGCAATACCTAGCACCTCTACGGTCTAACTATTAATCTTTTTTAGTTAACCTTTAACCTACGGTTTCCTCAAAAAACCGTGATTGTGTCGAGAGAGGGTTGATCCTCTTTTTGGGTATTATCACTATAAACACAACGCATCTAGATTTAATAATTGCTGTCATTCTTATGTTTTGGTTTCATGTGGGAGAGACATGGTGTGGGTTTGGGTGTACAGGCGATTACGAGTTCATTGATGTGATTACCGAGGGATCGAAATTGAAAAGCGAGCGTTTGTTCGTGGACATCGATTTCAGGGCACAATTCGAAATCGCCCGACCTATTGACGAATACACTGCCCTACTGCAGAGGATTCCGAATCTGTTCGTGGGGAAGGCAGAGAAGTTATGTGGGATCGTGAAGATCATGTGCAACGCAGCCAGAAGATCGCTGAGAGAGCGAGGAATGTGCATTCCACCGTGGAGGAAGTATCGTTATATGCAGGCCAAATGGTTGGGTTCTTACAAGAGGACTACCAACCCAGGTTCCAGTGGCACTTTGCTTCAGTTTCCTTTCGCAGGGATTGCGATTAGGGATAGAGGGTGGGATGCTACCATTGTGCGGCAGATGAATAAAGATAACAGTACCACTGACGGTCATGTGAAGGCGAAGTCAAAATGTAGCAAGAAGGGAGATGAGCGGATTGAGAGAAAGCCAGAGAGAGATGTAAATAAGATTTCAGTGTTGACCACGGCGTTAGCAGAGGTTGGTGATGTGACGCCTTCGTCAACGAAACCTGACACCATCGTTGAGTAGTTTTGAAGTGACACCTTTAACCGTTTACATTATAAACGCGATTCGTGAATCGTAATCATCTTGCAGCATTGTTTTCCTCTTTCGGATTGTATCTTGTATCTCATAAGGCAATACAACACTTTTCATGGGCATTCCCAAACCAGATTTTACAGAATCTCATTTTTTTTGGCAATTCATGGGCATTCCCAAACCGATTTTACAGAATCTCATTTTTTTTGGCAAAGGAAAAGAATCATATTACAAATATATAATGTGTCTAGGTCACGCACACTCTCTGTATATCTTCAATGCCGGAATACATTTTACACGGATTTTGTTTTTCCTTCCTAATAAGCAAAATTTTATTTTAAAAAATCAATATACAAATATAACGCGTCTTGTTTACACTTCCAGGTTATGGAATGTTTCTTTTTGTAAACCCACTTTTTTTTCGCTAACCAGCCCATCTTTATTTATTTAAAGGACTAACTAGAGGAGAAAAGAATATAAGTTTTTCCGAGATATGAAAAAAAAAAAAAACCCACCTAAAATCCATATTATGTTTTAATATAGATTCTTTCTATTTTCACACTCACACCAGTACCAAGTTACAGAAAATTAAAATTTGATATTATATTCTTTAAAAAAAAACCCTAAATTTTAATATTATATTACTTTATGATTATTAATTTATAATACTTTAATATGTAATAATGTAAAAATTTAAATTGAATTTTAAATATGTAATAATGTAATAATACTTTTATATTGTAATAATGTTAAAAATTAATAATAGAATTATTATATTTTGTAATATGTAAAAATTAATAATAGATATTTTTTTATTTTTGTTATGGCCTTTTATTTTCACTTTTTCAGATATTTGACTATTAATTCTTCACTTGTCCTTGAGGCTATTTTCTCCATTTTTTTTTTCAGTCTTTTTCGGAACATAAGTTTCTTTTAAGGGTTTTAGTTTCTAATTATTTTTATAATATAATAAATATAACCAAAGTTAAAGGTTTTATTTTATTATTATTATTTTATCTTTTTGTTTTTATTAAAATTATGATATTTTGATTTTTTCAAATTCCCAAATTTAAAACATTTTTATATATTATTTAAAACATTAAAATTTAATTTTGTAACACTTTATTAAGGGGAGCACAACAATCTCTCTTTTTACCGGGAGCTAGGTGTATTTCAAACTCAGACTTTTGGCTCTTATACCACTTGTTGGAGTCACGATTGTTACACCAAAACTATTTGTTGGAGTCATGATTGCCCTTACACCAAAACCCGCAGGTGTTAGTAAACAAACACATCACTAGTGTTAACCACATGCCACGAAACACACTGGAGCTTTGGTTGGATTATCCTTCTACACTCCCATTAACAGGGAGCCCAAGAATTCCCTTATCTTAAAATGTGATTTGTCTTTACACCTTCCTTTAAGTCGAGCTAATAAAGGCTCTCTTTTTTTACCATTATATTCAATGCTTCATTCTTGTTTCTAGATTGGGTATTGCCATAATAATTTGTTTGTAGTTTCATTATAGATATAGATCTAACCCGCTCTTTCTTAGCTATGGTTCCAAGTTAAATTTTTATAAAGCACTATTCAATTTTAATATGGATTTTCACTATTATTTCTAAATAGTTTTTATTTTCTACCATATCTTAATTTCATATCATAATTTTGCAATATAATTTCCAAAGGCTTTTGAACTAGAGGATTACATCTTCCTCATCTTTGAGTCATGCTAAGTGATATTTAAGAAAAAATATATTGATACCACTACTTTCTCATTCCCTCTGAACATCCATCGATTTAGTATACTTTCATCTTTGATTCTAGATAAGAATAGATTGATATCTAATAAATACTAAAACTCTAAGAAAAGCTATTTTCAAATATTCTAATAATTTGAGTTACCACGGTACCACAGTATTAAAAGTAAAGTGATTTTCTTATTGCAAACTAATCTCCATATAAAGAGAAGCCTGATTGAACTCCTTATTGCATAATATTAGGGATATTGGAAACCAATGTTACAATGCTATATCATAGATAAAATAATGTAATAATTAGGCATTAGAAATTTGATAAAAACCCATCTAGACTTATTAAAAGACTAACCATGATTGAATTATGAAGTGGTTGGTAACGTATTAATTAAAATCCTACTCTCTCAACGTTCTCCATATTTTTCAATACTTTTATTTCCTTGAATCTTGTTAAATCATTCACATTACCAAAATTACAATCTTATAAATTGCAATATTTTAATGTCTTTTATATCTAAATTAATATGGAGTACTAATATCTAAAAACAAATGGTCTAGAATTTCAGGTTGTTTATATTTTGTCAAGGATGGGATCTTTTAAGTAACACTTTACATTACTTTTTAAAACGAATAGCAATCGCGGCTTTTATGTACATTGTGATATTCAAGCTAGTAAATACAATGATTCGATTAGAATACACTTCATTTATGTGAATGAGCTCTAGTTGTGCATGTCTTTTTACATGAGCAAAGTTATTCATATCACATTCATGGGATGATTCATTATGGTATTGGTATTTGAGGACCTATTCAATTAATATATGGAAGGTTGACGTAGTAGTCTGGATCCTTCGATTTTTCTTCGATCAATCTGGAGATTTTTCGATAAAGGTATCTTTGATTTATGTTTACTTTCAAGTAGGGTGGTTCTATTTTCATGGATATGAGAAA
Source organism: Pinus taeda (assembly GCA_000404065.3). Classification (NCBI taxonomy): domain Eukaryota; kingdom Viridiplantae; phylum Streptophyta; class Pinopsida; order Pinales; family Pinaceae; genus Pinus; species Pinus taeda. The sequence goes on from APFE031578390.1 coordinate 71,912, forward strand.
TACACTCTATTTATCATTTAAATATTTTGAATGTAATATTAAATTTAATTATATTGTATTTATTTAGTAATATTTGCAAATTTATTAATGTTCAGGGTTAAGTGACTATGTTTATAGTTTAAGGTTTTGATTTTTTATTTTATTTTATTGATGTTAAATGATGAAGTGTCTAGGTTTTTTTTTTTGAGAACCAATGATTTAAGTTTTTTTTTTTTTATAATATAAATGTAATAAATTTTTATTGTAATAATTTTCATATTTATATTAGCACGAATATATAAATTGAATCAGTGGTAAAAGTAGATAAGCATCAAATCACTTACTTATGATAGATCTTATATTGTTAAAATTAAGCAAATCATAAAAATTATCTAAATTATAACTTTATTCAAATTATTATTGTGGTTGAATGGTCTTTTCATTGATACCAATGTTGGGTTTTGAACGCTCTTAATAGTTTTTTAGTTTGTATCAATTGAAACTCCAAATGGCTGAAAACCAAAAAAATACCTTGATGCTCCAAATAGACCCAGACTTGTTGAAGATTTTTTAGGACAAAGACTGGTTAATTTACCTTTGTGACCAATGTGAGTTGATGCTCCTCATCATGTTGATTCTAGTGGTATATGGCACACCAGGAGAGCCCTCACGGTTTGGGAGATATGCTTCTTCAAGAATGAAGCCCCCTTGTTGAGGTCAATACCCCCATAAGCTAGATGATTTGGAAAAAATAGAGGAACTTTTGATAAAAAGTCAAGTTAAATGTTTAGTAGGTAAAGTAATTCATTGAGGGCATTTTTTTTGCTCCAATTCAAAACTAAAATTTCAATTTTATGGTGAGAATTCATAGCCCCAAAATTTGAAATTTAAATTTTTCCCTGGACATTTATTCAAGTCGTCTTTGTTATGAAACCTCCTTAACGACTATAAAAAGGAACTTTTCCTCTTCAAAAATGCAATGTTTTCTATGGTTATATGAGGCATCTAGCTCATTAATCCTACAGTGCTTGTGGAATCTTGAAAATATTTTGAAAAGGTCATATGCCTTAAAAAATTTGGGGTTACAGTTTATTTTCTTGGATGGAATTCATGGGTTTTCTAGCTTCATTATAGGAGGAAAATCTTTGTGCAACGGTTCTGGAGCTCGCATTGTGATCATGAGCTAACTTTGAGGCATAACCTTAATAAATAGGTCCATTTATAGAAGTGAAGGTTTACCAAAGGGTTTCAATGGACTTTGAATTCCACCCTTACATTGGTTTCCTTCTTGAGGCTATTAAATTAACACATCTTTTGTTTACAATATAACTCTGTGATTAAACCATAAAAAAAAAATTAGGCTTCCGTTAGTTTATGAGGCAAATTGAGAAGCACCAAGATATGTTAACTCAAACCTGTGACCTGGCAAGTATTCACACTAAGCTGAGGTGAAATTCAAGTAAAAGTTGGGCACATCTCTACAACATTATTTTTGTGGCGTCATTATAACTTTACGGCATCATGTGATTTTAACATTTCAGTGAGGTCTTCATTTATTCTTGTTAATTCCTAGGTTGTGGGATGATTGATAGAGATTTGATTAGTCAACTGGTGTAATGAAAGAATTAACCCTAAGATCGATTGAAATTATGCTATGAAATGTTTGCATTTTAACTAAGAAACAAATGTTGTTGGCAGAATGAATAAACATTTGTTACGTTTGTGTAAATGGTATGCATAGAATGAGATAAATATTTCATTCTATATTGAAGTTGAATGTATTCATTAAATGATGTGAAACCTTGTTAAGTAAATATCACAAAGCAGATGAGGAAATCACATCATTCGACAAAGGGTTTCGGATATGAAACATTCATTAAAGGTCTAAGTATTAGAAGTTTATACTAAAGTTCTTGCATATTTTTCCCACGCATTGATGAAGCAGTCAGACTACAATGATGAAGCGCAAACATTATAGATTCGTTGAATATTTTTCACCATAAATTGAATTAGGTATTGGAAATACGTTTTCATTAATGGTAATAGGGTGATGGCAACATGGTGTCCGTTGGTGTCAACAGGTGGCACAAGTGTCAAATAAGGCCTCAAGAGATCCATTTTAAAGAAGAAGTATAAAGGAGAAGCATGGATGAGAGTGGTCCATAGACTTTGTAACATATTTTGGTGCAATAGATTCCCTTAAACATAGGTCAAACCCACCCATATGGAATGATCTCTAAAATATCTTTCCATTGGTATGTGAATGTCTAAAAATGGCCTCCTAGATCAAAAGATAAAACCAATCAAAGTTTGGTGACCTCAAGTCAAAGATAATGGAGATAAGAGGTGGTTGGATGAGCTTTGAAACATAACCAAAGCTGGCAGAAGTAACAACCCAACGACAAGGTTGGTGGAGCCGCTATATATATCTTTGGGCTGACATGTATGGACATCGCAATAGCAAGGAGTGTTTTATTGGCTCAGACAGAGCCCACCTGATCGATGTACCCCGATGGTATGGTTATAGCACACAAGTTTAAGTGTTGGGATGCAAAGAGAGGGATGACGCAAAAGTGGTGGCATCATCCCGACAGACTTACCTCGATGTTTGTACCCTAGAGTATTACAAAGGTCATACAAGCAGAAGTGCTAATAGATGGTTGCAACAGGACACGCCAGTAGAGTGTCGTCCAATAAATAACTGAGTGGAAGGACCCCACTCTGACAATTCAACCTGTTGAGGGCTAGCCTGAATATGCATCTCGGAGGGATGACAAAGAGGAAACATAAAGGAGAGTTGTCATGATGGAAACCTATAATATTATCACCATAAATTTAAGGTAAACACTGTGATATTTCACCATAAATTGAATTAGGTATTGGAAATACGTTTTCATTAATGGTAATAGGGTGATGGCAACATGGTGTCCGTTGGTGTCAACAGGTGGCACAAGTGTCAAATAAGGCCTCAAGAGATCCATTTTAAAGAAGAAGTATAAAGGAGAAGCATGGATGAGAGTGGTCCATAGACTTTGTAACATATTTTGGTGCAATAGATTCCCTTAAACATAGGTCAAACCCACCCATATGGAATGATCTCTAAAATATCTTTCCATTGGTATGTGAATGTCTAAAAATGGCCTCCTAGATCAAAAGATAAAACCAATCAAAGTTTGGTGACCTCAAGTCAAAGATAATGGAGATAAGAGGTGGTTGGATGAGCTTTGAAACATAACCAAAGCTGGCAGAAGTAACAACCCAACGACAAGGTTGGTGGAGCCGCTATATATATCTTTGGGCTGACATGTATGGACATCGCAATAGCAAGGAGTGTTTTATTGGCTCAGACAGAGCCCACCTGATTGATGTACCCCGATGGTATGGTTATAGCACACAAGTTTAAGTGTTGGGATGCAAAGAGAGGGATGACGCAAAAGTGGTGGCATCATCCCGACAGACTTACCTCGATGTTTGTACCCTAGAGTATTACAAAGGTCATACAAGCAGAAGTGCTAAGAGATGGTTGCAACAGTACACGCCAGTAGAGTGTCGTCCAATAAATAACTGAGTGGAAGGACCCCACTCTGACAATTCAACCTGTTGAGGGCTAGCCTGAATATGCATCTCGGAGGGATGACAAAGAGGAAACATAAAGGAGAGTTGTCATGATGGAAACCTATAATATTATCACCATAAATTTAAGGTAAACACTATGATATTTCACCATAAATTGAATTAGGTATTGGAAATACGTTTTCATTAATGGTAATAGGGTGATGGCAACATGGTGTCCGTTGGTGTCAACAGGTGGCACAAGTGTCAAATAAGGCCTCAAGAGATCCATTTTAAAGAAGAAGTATAAAGGAGAAGCATGGATGAGAGTGGTCCATAGACTTTGTAACATATTTTGGTGCAATAGATACCCTTAAACATAGGTCAAACCCACCCATATGGAATGATCTCTAAAATATCTTTCCATTGGTATGCGAATGTCTAAAAATGGCCTCCTAGATCAAAAGATAAAACCAATCAAAGTTTGGTGACCTCAAGTCAAAGATAATGGAGATAAGAGGTGGTTGGATGAGCTTTGAAACATAGCCAAAGCTGGAAGAAGTACCAACCCAATGACAAGGTTGGTGGAGCCGCTATATATATCTTTGGGCTGACATGTATGGACATCGCAATAGCAAGGAGTGTTTTATTGGCTCAGACAGAGCCCACCCGGTCGATGTACCCCAATGGTATGGTTGTAGCACACAAGTTTAAGTGTTGGGATGCAAAGAGAGGGATGACGCAAAAGTGGTGGCATCATCCCGATAGACTTACCTCGATGTTTGTACCCTAGAGTATTGCAAAGGTCACACAAGTAGAAGCACTAAGAGATGGTTGCAACAGGACACGCCAATAGAGTTTCGTCCAATAAATAACTGAGTGGAAGGACCCCACTCTGACAATTCAACCTGTTGAGGGCTAGCCTGAATATGCATCTCAGAGGGATGACAAAGAGGCAACATAAAGGAGAGTTGTCATGATGGCAACCTATACAGAATCAAAGAAAATGGCTAGGAAACCTTGAAAAAATTAACAAATGATTTACTCGCAAAATAGGTCTCTATGGCCTCCTTTCTCTCTCCTACGATAAGACAAGTGGCAGCATGCAATTGGTCTGGATGATGGAAATGATGACGTCAACATAAGCCAATGAGGGGTGGACACGTGGCAATCATATTTGGAATTTTTGGGCATCCAAAAGGCCCATTTCTGGGTGACCCATTGTAATAGCCTTGGTAAAAATTCATGTAAAGATATATACGACCACAGGCATCGGACATGTATTCCAAGTTGATTGGTGGGAAAAACATCCTAGTGGGTATTCATTTTGGTTATTATGGCTAAAGGAATTTGGAAAATGCAAAGGAAAAGGCTTCGGAAAGGCACGAGGCATTTATTAACATTTTATTTATGAAAATAATGGAAATTAGGAGAAAAGGAAGGTGAAATGTCACATGTTGCATGTGAGGAGGAAAATGAAGGAACATAATGGTAAATGAAGAAAATAGAGGCCTCATTGATAAAAAGGTTTTTGAGGATCAGTTCATAGACCTTTTGTCAGTTCAGTTTTGGATCTCTCTCATTATACTCTCTCTCTCACTCACTCTTGGACACTTAGAGTTTTCTTGTAGCAATTTGGCATTGGATCAGGAAAGGAAAAGAATGCAAGAGGAAGAAAGGAGTGAGCAAGGAAGAGAAAGATGAAGCAGCTATAATGGGATTCTTTGCAGGTATCGATTTGCATGTGTGTTTTCCTTGCTAGATTTGGCATGCATGGTATTACATGTGGTTCTTTTATTGTTATGGCACGGGTTTTTCTAGGTGTGAGTGTTTTCAGCCTAACCTTGCCATTTCCGAATATCCATGGTATGATGGGGTTTTCATGTTTTGGTTGAGCTGGATCGCCAGATGGATTCGAGGTTGAGTGAGGTGGATCTCCGAAAGAAATAAAAAATGGCTTAGTGATCCTTGAACCGTAATGTGGATTGCGGTAAAGCCACTAGCCTAGTGACCCCTGAACCGAACTATGGGTTGCGGTAGAGCTAGGTATTGTGTGCCTCAATAGGCCTAGGAATCCTCGACCAGTTAATGGAGGGATATATGGTAAAGCTCAGATGTGGCTACCCTTGATTAGGCCTAGGAATCCTTGTTAGTGAATGGCAGGATATACAGTAAAGCCTAGACAGTGGAGTCTTGGTTTAGGGCCTAGTGATCCCTAGATTGGCCTGTGGATCGAGATAAAGCCTGGGAGACTAGGAGACAAGAAAATTCCTCACGATGTAGGTGCATAAATCTGGTGGAAACCATGATTATGTTGGCCTAGTGATTCAGTGTGGATTACAGTAAATCTTGGTTTCTATTGATGAGGGTGAGGTGGTTTAGCCTCAGGATGCCCTGGTTGGTTATTTTGGCATGAGTCCCACGTTAATGCTTGGAATATGGCATGGGGGTGAGCGGATGAAGAGAGAATTGGCTCATCCATTCTATGGTAAGGTGGAATGTGGTAGTAGCATACCGGGTTGTCTTTTGCATTCATTAATAATAGGTTCTTTCCTTGGTATCTTATGTGTAAATGTACTAGTTTATATGTGGATTATATGGCTAATGTATCCTTGATATTTCTAATGTTATTATGCTGGTTCTAAGAATGTATTATCACAGTGATGATGTATGGCACTCCTTATGTTTTGATTGGTAAATGAATGGATAATGTATCTATGACCTAATAGATCATAATGCAACTAATAATATAAGGTAAAAATGCTTCTTGGTGATTCTTAGATAATTATGAGACCCCTATGCTTAGATCTGTTTTCTACTCCTGTAGATTACATATTTGTGATATGTTTGACGAAATGTTTGTCATGGTTAGTAGGGGTCCAATTAAACACTTGTTCAAGTAATTACATTTGTATCATCATTCCACTATTATTTTTCTGTTTTGGAGGTGTCATTTAGCTCTGGGAAGTGACCTAGGATTTGGGCCTGAAAAGTGGCTCAAATCCCAAGGGCGTAGGCACAACAATGGGCAAAAAAGTCTTTGGACGCTAGCATACCATGTTGTGGGAGAATTTAGGGCCCTTTGGATGCACGCATGCCCATATCAAGGGATTTTCCGGGAGTTTAATGGTCTAAAACCTTAGTTGTTCTTAGGGACTCGCTACCTGAGTGGTTGGGATGGCTCTTGGGAGTTTTGTTACTAATGTGGAAGCTCTTTGTAGTGTGTTTTTGTTGATTCCACTTCCTTAAGGTCATCTAGGAGGTTCAATCCCATCATAGTAGCCTCTCGTCACGTGTTTACCCCAGTTGGCAGCTTACTTGGGTAAATGTGGGAGGAGGGTGTTACAGAGTGGTATTAGAGCATGGTTCACCCCTCGGACTGGATGGGCAATGTGTTGGTCATGCATTCATGTCAGTTTCATATGTGTTTCTTATACTTGTATTCCATGTTCTTATTGCAATTGCATGGTGTTGATAATGGTTTTAGTGATGTTGCCATGTGAAGGTTGATGGCGTTATTGTGGAATGTGTCATCACAAGTGTATGGTTGTATGTTCATTTGTTATGCATGTCTATATGTTCTTATGCATGCATTTTCATGGTGAAGGTCGTTGTTCATAAGGTCATTGTATGAAATTAAGTAATCATGATGTTATTGGTATGTTATGATAGTAATGAGTTGGTTGAGATAAAGCAGGAGATGCAGATCATTAAAATGAAGTTGCAACAATGGACTTCCGGGTAAGTGCATGTCATCATACAAGTTTGTATGTTGTGCATGAAGGTATGTAGGTTACATATTGTTATATGCATTATGGTTATGTGTATGCCTTTCGTTCTATTGATGTTATGGTAACATACATGATAGATGCTAGTTGATTAGTGTAGTCATATGCACACGTGTTGCATAGTCACACATGGTAGTAACTTGTACTTATTTTATATTAGTTAACTTGATGATTAGGGTTATTACATTAAGATCTTGATGTTATATGTATCCTATTAGTTTGGATTGGTTCCATTGTAGGATGTGGAAGTGAAGATGATAATTCAGATTAAACTCTGATTCTTAGGATTTTCATGTTTCCAACTTATGGATTTAGAATCATGATAGTCTGGGTCAGCACACATGATCCATGTAACCTTCGTTTCTGGAACCTATACATTGAAGGTTGAAACAGTTGAGAACTCCTAATATTTGGAGGAAGACCTTGCTAGAAGACTTGTCAAAGGTTTGAATATAAATTTTTTTCTTGTAATCTGCCTCGAATACTGAGCATTCTCCATTTCCTAAATGAGACTACTCATCTCATTCATCTTGAAATTTTCTTTTCTATCAAGGCATGGATTGATATGTTCAATAGATTCATAAACATGTAAAAGCACTTTCTTAAAGAAGACATAAACCTCTCGGAGTAAGAACACTCTAACACCGTCTTTCCTCTCTATAATTCCCGAGAAACACTTGGTTGTAACCAAAAGGAAATCACTAATTCCATAGTGTTTAGATATAGTTTTAATGCAAGGGATATACATGAGTTATCCAAAATATTCATATGTTGATGTTCTCATTTGGTTGCAAAGCCTTGTTTTGTCCTTAACTTATTCCAAACTCGTATTGTATGAGATTTCAGGAGTTACATTCAAAACAATATTTCAGGGTGACAAAACATCTTGTGGTATCATTATCAGATTTTCCAAATCAACCTTCCAACTTTCTATTTTAGCCATTTTCCCCATGCATCAAATTCACATGTAGATTGAGAAGCAGGCAAGGGACTTGGAGGACAGTCAAATCCAAAATATTCATATGCTAATGTTCTCATTTGGTTGCAGAGCCTTGTTCTATCCTTAACTTATTCCAAACTCGTATTCTATGAGACTTCAGGAGTTACATTCAAAACAATATTTCAGGGTGATAGAACATCTTGTGGTATCATTATCAGATTTTCCAAATCAACCTTCCAACTTTCTATTTTAGCCATTTTTCCCATGCATCAAATTCACATGTAGATTGAGAAGCAGGCAAGGGACTTGGAGAACAGTCAAATGGGCACTTTTGTATTTTGTTTTAGCAAGTTTTTTGAGTTTCTATCTTAGAAACTTGATCTTTCTTAGTTGCAGATGATAGTATATTTGGATACCCAATGGAGAGATAGGGTTATGGTCAACATTTCTAACCAATTGGATAACCTGCTATTTTGGAGAATGTCTATTTTTAGAAATTGCTATTTTTATAAAGTGATTTGATTGACATGATGAGGATGATTAAATATTCAGGCACCCCTTTGCAATAGCAAAACATGCTTGGTTGTTGAAATTTTGAAGTCGTCAAAATGGTTTGAAAATTTATCTTAATACTCACTCTTATCTTATGTGCTCTGTATGGAGTAACTATCTTTGGTATGTTGAATCGCTTATGTCTATTCTTAGATGATATATTTTTGTACTCTAAGAGTCTAATGCCTATTCTATAAAGGCTAAAGAGGTTGGGTGAAGCAAGGTTTGATCTTATTTTTTCAAGGAGTGATATTTCTTGAATCCCTTGCTTTCATTCCTTTACAATTTGACTGATTGTGAGTGCATAAGCTATTAGTGAGAGCTTGAGATTACATTGTGTGCACATCAATGCATCCTTGAACACTCTTGTGAGAAGGCACTCCAGACTAGCAAACTATTTAGAAATAAAAATAATTTTAAGAGATGGTGTGCTGGAGGTTGGGTATCATTTTGAGGTGATTTTGACCAAATAGATCACTATGAGTCATGGCTGAGTCCTGAAACTCACAAAACATTATAAAACAATAATGAATTAACAAGAAACTTGCAAAATATTTAGAAATAAAAATATACAAACATAAAATGATTAGCTTCTTATGTCGACGTGCACAGAAAGGGATTTTCATCCATTCTGATACAAATAGAAAGAATTTAAGGGAGTAATCCCTCTTTTTTTCTTAGCAACCAAGCCATAAACAAATATAGATATATCATAGATACAATGATGTAGAGAATGGAGTCGTGATCTAATTCCCATAAATTAACATTGATTTAGATACAGGGATAACAATACTATTTGGAGCTCTAAGGCAGCAATTTCAACCTCGACAGAGGCACTCTTGGATGAGTATGCATTAAATGCTAGTAAGGGGCAAAGATCTACCTACTTATTATGGTTCTTTTTAGCAAAAGGCACTAGCAGGGTAGTTTTTAACCCTTATGGTTGTATCATCATTAGGCCATTATCAGCAGTTCCATTGTAGGATATGGAAGCGAAGATGATAATTCATATTAAACTCTGATCCTCAGGATTTTCATGTTTCCAGCTTATGGTTTTAGAATCATGATAGTCCAGGTCAGCACACACAATCCATGTAACCTTCGTTTCTGGAACCTGTACATTGAAGGTTGAAATAGTTGAGAACTCCTAATATTTGGAGGAAGACCTTACTAGAAGACTTGTTAAAGGTTTGAATAGAATTTTTTTCTTTTACTCTGCCTCGGATACTGAGCATTCTCCATTTCCTAAATGAGACTACTCATCTCACTTGTGTTTATTTAAACTTGATGTTCTTTCACAATCCTGGTAAATAAGGCCAATGGTTTGTCATATCTAATTTTCTACACACAACAAAATTCCTGTTGTACTACTAACAGGGGCTCATGGCTATCTGAGCCTCATCTAAGCTGAATGTTTAAAGAATTTGTATTCCATGATACTTATTATATATGGATAGGAGGACTGATATATGGCCAAATGTATAGTGCCCAAAATAAAGTTAGGTGGTGAGTTTATCATAAACACATTCCAGTGTAGGATGAAACATCCTCCTCATGCCCTATTACAACTTTCCCCATTCATAATAGCGAACATTGAAGCAAAAAATTTCCCAGTTCATAACAGCAGACATTGAAACAAAGACAGAGAAAAAATTCATGGGAACATAGAGGTGCTAAATAAACAATATAGATGGTCTGTTCTGTTTAATTAACAAGGAAATAAAATTATATGCATGCAGCCTCCAGGCCTTTCCTTCTTACAACAAATACAAGAATGGTAATCTCCTTTTCACTAGATCGGACTTTCAATTTTTCAATACAATACACAAATTTTACTTTTATTTTTAAATATTTTTTCTAGGCCAAACATTAGGTCAAACTACAATTGCCTCGGCTTCCTTTAATTCACTGGCTTGGTCTTCTGTTGCACAATAGTTGCAAGCTTCTTTTCCATTCTGCATTTTTCCAAGAGTTATGGGCTCTTCTGCTGCCTCTTGCAGTGCTGCCAATGTGGACTAAAATTGTACCCAACTCTTTGGTATTCTAGAGGGTTCAACCCTATTTATCATTGGAACCTTCTCCTCTCTGGCTTCTTAATTCATGAGGGGATGATGGGATAGTTCCCTTTCTAGTTTTTAATAGTTCTTATGCCACCTACCCTTTTTGTTCACTATATAATACAACCCCATATATCAGTTGTTTACCCTTTTCCTCCACAAAAAAAAAATAAAAATTGGTACCATTTTTATTCCATTAACAAATGAAATGGGACATACAGGAAAATAGGACATAAATTGCTAAAAAAAAAACATAACACATAAATCTTAATAGAAACTAGGACAGAAATTCCTAAAAAAAACTTAACACATAAATTGTATTAGAAACCGGCAAGATCCTCTGGAACTAAGAGTAGCATTTCCTTCTGTAAAAAATGACTGTGACTACCCAAAAATACTATTGGTTGTTTATCTTATTTGCAGAAACATGATGATTATATGCAAATTTCTTTTCCATTTTAGTTCTACATCAGCATAGATTCTAATTGAAATCTATTGAGGATTGCATTTGCCTAGCTTACAAGCCAAATAACATTGTAATGCCATATTCATATGTGTACCTATGTTGTCAATCTCGAATGAAGTTTCATTCATTTGAATTGCATTTTCTCTAAATTCATAAGTTGTGTTGGCATTTTCCAATGAAGTATTATCCACTTATTTTACATTTGCTCGGATTGCATGGTATTTTTATTTATTTTTTATAGAGTTTTGATTATACTGAATTAAATCCACCATTATTTTTAGAATAGCACTATATTATATCCACCATTATTCTAAAAAAAGCACTTGCAAGGAAGTGGAGGACAGGGTTGGATTTTATATTTTTAGTATCAGTCTTAATTATTCATGGTTAACCATGGTCAACCATAGGATTTCAGTTCTGTTACAGAATTTGTATCATTCAAAGATTTTAGAAACAGAGGTATCATTGATTATAGGTTTACAAACAATATTCCAAACAAATATAACTTGGTTTCTTCCCACTCAATGTTAGCAATTACACAAAGTGTCTCTCAAAATTTAGGCATGTGCTTTGCAAAATATTTAGTAGATTAGAAAATTCATATTACTGCATATTAGCTATTTCAGGCCACTTCCTTACGTAACACTTTAAGGCTAAGAAGGGACTTCCTTACCTAAGAGGATTTTCGTGTTTCTAGCTTAGGATTTTCATGTTTCCAACTTATGGTTTTAGTAGATTAGCAAAGTCATATTATTGCATATTAGCTATTTCAAGGCACATGTTGCCATTCAAAAGCCCTAGGACACTATTTGGCTAAGGTTGCCAGGTAGGTACTGAAGGGCTTGCATTACCTGCACCAAAACAAAGTCATAAGACTACTGTCCAAAATTTAGCTTTAGTGTGACTTTCAGGGGTTAAGAATTTTAACTAAATGGAAAAACATATCCAAATGCACATGGAATTGTCAGTCATGGCTAGACTTTACGAATATCTTCATAACTTTGAATGGAAGCCTATCCACAGTAGATCTATTAAAATAAGGATTCCGCTTGACATTTTAACAGCTCATTGCCTGTGTCTTTCATATAATTTTTGCAATGAGGTTCACTCAACTCATAACTTTGAATGGAAGGGTAGCTAAGTTAAAATAAGGATTCCGCTTTAGGTGGACATGGTCGTGAATGGAAGGATTGAAAGCAGTGTTTAAAGTTAGACTGTCCCTTTTCTCTTGATTGCATCACCTTTCATGTTTAGAAAAACAACTTAACACATAAATCGTATTAGAAACCATCAAGACCCTCTGGAGCTAACAATAGCATTTCCTTCTTTAAAAACTGACTGTGACTGCCCAAAAATACTATCGGTTGTTTATCTGCTTTGCAGAAACATGATGATTATATGCAATTTTCTTTTCCATTTTAGTTCTACATCAGCGTAGATTCTAATTGAAAGCTATTGAGGATTGCATTTGTCTAGCTTGCAAGCCAAATAACTTTGTAATGCCATATTCACATGTGTACCTGTGTTGTCAATGTGGAATGAAGCTTCATTCACTTGAATTGCATTTTCTCTAAATTCTTAAGTTATGTTGGCATTTTCCAATCAAGTATTATCCACTTACTTTACATTTGCTCGAATTGCATGGGTTTATTTATTTATTTTCTTACAAAGTTCTCATTATACTGAATTAAATCTACCATTATTTTCAGAATAGCATTAAATTATATCCACCATTATTCTCAGAAAAGCACTTGCAAGGAAGTGGAGGACAGGGTTGGATTTTTTATTTTCAGTAGCAGTCTTAACTATTCATGGTTAGCCATGGTCAACCATAGAATTTCATTTCTGTTACAGAATTTGTATCATTTAAAGATTTTAGAAACAGAGGTATTGTTGATTATAGGTTTACAAACAATATTCCAAGGAAATATAACTTGGTTTCTTCCTACTCAATGTTAACAATTACACAAAGTGTCTCTCAAAGTTAGGCATGTGATTTGGAAAATCTTTAGTAGATTAGCAAAGTCATATTACTGCATATTAGCTATTTCAGGCCACTTCCTTACCTAACGCTTTAAGGCTAAGAAGGAACTTCCTTACCTAAGAGGATTTTCATGTTTCCAGCTTATGGTTTTAGTAGATCTTCTAAATTCTTTAGTAGGTTCACAACTAATATGGGAATGTTTAACTAAGGATCAAAGGCAATGAGGACCTATGGGCTAATATTTCTACATTTTTTAGCATGTTTACATCAATACTTTACAATATAATATGATTATATTATTCCTAAACTGTTACTCTCCACTTATTCTTCATAATTATTCTTTGTCTTTAAATTTGAGATATCGACGAGAAGAAGAAAGAATTGATGCTTGGATAAATCTGCAGACTTCAAAAGCTGAAGTTGAAACCAAAAAACTTGAGGTATAAGGAGTGTGCCTATAAATATTTATACACATTTTTTCTGTTAAAATATTCAATGATATTTCATCCAGGCAATATCTTTGTCTGCTACATAATAATTTGCAAATTGTCTTAGATAGCTTAATAATTAGATTGTAGAGTACAGAAATTTGAGACACCATGCATTTGGCATGAATCTTACTTCTACTAAAAAGGAAATGTTGGTATGCATTAAACGTTGGTAGGTTTATGAAATTTACAGTTTATAGTATTAAGTATATTACGCCTTTCTGATTGTTTTTAACATGCATAGGTTCTTGAAATTGTTAATTTACAGTTTTAACTATGTTTGAAAAAGAATGATCATATAGAAGTTGTTGTAATAAATATCTTCATTATTATGTTTACAAACTTAGATAGCCACTCATTTACAAACAAATTGAACATGTTTCTTGCTCTTTAGTTCATATATTTTCATGTACTATTATAGGAATGTAATGAATGTTAAACATCTTACGCGAGGAAAACAACATTTTTATGTTTTGTTTTGTACAATACTTATTTTGTTATCTCTACTTTCAGAAAATGACAACAAACCTTACTGAGAATGCAGTTTTCTCAATGCTATCTAGATCAACTCATATTCAACCCTACCTACCAATTGTTCAACTTGAACCCATACAATCAATGCAAAATTCAACTCCACAATATCATACTGCCATCTCTGATGGAACACATAAGAAACACATTATGCTTCCAAAAGATTTCAATGACCTCATAGCAACAAGCTTGCTACAAAAATGTTTTGTTATAAATGTTAAAAGTTGGACTACTTTAGCTATAGGTCCATCAATGCATGTTTGTTATAAATTTCTTATTTCAAATTTAACATTTTTATCAATAAAACTTCTGCCTCTAACAATTATTCCTATGACTCTCATTTGTCATGTAGGTCTATAAATCTAATAAAATTTGAGATTTCTACTTCATTTGCACCCTTAATTGGCAACCCAAAAACTATGAGTATCCTATTCACATCTAAAGAAAACACTCCTTCCTCATCGAGCCCAAATCCTTCATCAAAAAGACACTGCCCTCTTCCAACTACTCCAACGTCATCCGTTCTGCCAGTTCAAATTCCGATCAAATCACTAAACCCTTACCACTCAAATTGGTGCATAAAAGGATATGTTCAAAGGAAAACAACTCTTCGACAATTTCAGAATCAATACGGACCTAGTAAAGTTTTTGGTTTTGACCTGTTCGATACAGAAGGTGGAGAAATACATATTACTTGTCTCAACAATGTTGCAGATTATTTTTTTAACAAAATCCAACATGGAAATGTTTACATTGTAACTAAAGGGAATGTGAAAATGGCTAATAAGTAATACAACCACTTAAACAATGACTGGGAAATTTTTTAAAATGCAACATCTACCATAGAACATGTTGTCAGCGCAAAAAAACATAATCCAACGGTGCAATTCAATATAAAATCGATCAACGATATCAGAACAACAAACGTCAACTCCATTGTTGATATTCTTGGTATTGTCATAGACATTTCCAGTGTGTGCACTATGCGTAGAAAAGACGGCTCTGAAGTTACTAAACAAACATTACAACTTCAAGACATGTCTGGGTATAACATACATGCAATCTTTTGGGGAGATAATTTTGATGCCGTATCACAAGAAATATCCTCCCTACGTGCTACAGGAAATAACCCCATCATTGCAATCAAGTCTGCCCATGTTGGAGAATTTAATGGAAAAAATGTCGGCACTACAACGAGATCCATTATTCTTGTAGATCCTGACATTGAAGAGGCCCACACACTTAAGTCATGGTTTAAATAAGAAGGTTCAATTGTAGCTTCTACATCCTTGACAACAAGATCTCCTTTTGGCCATCAACAAAAAAAATAACAATTGTTGGTATTTACAGTATGGATTCCTTAGAGAAACCAACATTCTTCCAATTAAAGGGCACAATAACAAAAATTGGGATGGACAGTTTTTACTACATTTCTTGCTCGTCCATCGTTAATGGGAAAAATCGCATGAAAAAACTTATTCCACAAAATACAGGGATGTGGTTTTGCCCAAAATGCAATGCCGAAGTAAGTGACTGTGATTACAGATACTTATTGAAAATTGACATAAAAGATCACACTGTTGAATTAGCTTCAACTGTTGCTTTTAAAGACGTGGGATCTACGATTCTTGGGAATAATGCCAAAGACTTCTATTTATTATCTTTAGATCCAGATCTAATCAAGGAAATTGTCTCCAAAGCTCTATGGACAGATCATATCTTCACACTATCGGTGAAGAAAAAAACTTTTAAAGGAATACAACGGGTGAAATGTGTTATCATAAAAGAATAAATCTTGCATTTCACAACAGAATGCAACAACATCCTTCAAGCAATTGATAACATCTCGATATTGTAGATAGATATCACAAAATGTATTCCTAGCTTTTTGACAATTCCTATTATCTTATTTTATAAATACACTTTTGCACCATATACTCCTGCATGCCTTCTCACGAAATTCTCTTATATATTATTGAAATAAGTATTCATCCTCCATTGTATCTAGCATTATGTAAGTACACAAATTCACATTTTTATCATCTTCTTTCTTTTAAAAAATGAGGTAACTTGCTGCATTACACATGAAACTATCTACATGTATAAAGGAAAATTACTAAAATGTTCTTTCAAACACATTATTCAAATAAAAAATTCACATAAAACTATTCAAAACTTAAATTTCTTTCTCCTCTTTCGCTTTTATACAATAACATGGTTGCTCTCTCCAAATAAAATCCCTATTTTCCCCTCTCTTTCTTATAGGTACCATAACCTTTGCGAATGTCTTCTTCTTGTAATGATGAATGTTCCCGAAGATACTATACAAAAACTAAAGAATGAATAAATGCACGTCGATATGAGCTTTATCAGGCAAAAAAAGGCATCAGAGAATGTCAAAAACACAAAAAATAGAAGGAAAACCAACATTCCTCGTCTGAAACGACCAACCCAAAAATAATCCTCCTTTGCGATTAACAAACTCTTTATCTTTTCAGGAAACCTCTCAAACAAATACATAAATACCTCATTGCCCTAACCCCTCCTTTGCACATGCTTTCAACAACGTTTACACTAATGAAGCACATTGAGATTTCCATGCAAAGATTGGTAAACTTGCACCCAAATGCCCATGCTCCATTTGTCTTGAATCATATCCTTGAATACATATCTACAATTCCAACGTAATGTATTGCTGCTCCAGATGCATCTCTGAAACAAAGGGTCATCGCTTCTCATTATCAAACAATATGGACGCTGGTCCTCAACCAGTTGTCCTTACATCTCTTTCACAAATAGAAGAAATGCTCATTGCTAGGGTTAACCCTATACTGCAGGTAACACATGCATGTGGTGGGCAATGTAAATACAGTGGCCACACAATTTGTTTTCCACAAGACATTACAAAAATTGCAAGCATGTTGCCACGACATGTTGAAGACTTAAACATTCTAATTGTCACCTGTCATAGTAATGACCATAAGGTTTATGATTGCATTGTCAGTAGACATCACGTTCTTGCTGCATTAGAATACAAATTGGCAAATAACCCATACTATAAGAATGCTCGTATTGATAACAACGCACTAGCATCCTTACCAGCAATCCCCTTCGATGTCTCCTCCTCCCTTCTCTATTCCAATACTACACAAACAACTATCCACCTTTCACTTGAACCACCACATGATCCCACCGAAGATTCTGCAAACCCATCCCTACACCAAAAATCATCATTCGTACCCATTATTCCTAATAAAAATACAGAAATCCAAGAAATCTGCCATTATTTACATGCTTACAACCACCATTCTGATACTACAATTGAATGGCCAACAATTAGCTTATCCCCAATCAATGAATACAACATATAAGGTATACTCTCTATGGCTTTCCCCACCCTTTTCAAAACAAGAGTTGCAATGCCAAATCAACCAAGAACGAAAGTAGTGCAGTTACATGAATATGCACTTCATCTCATACGTTACTATGATAACAGATTCGAAAGCACCCACGTTTTCGTTATTACATATATAATCTCATGATGCGACATTGCAGTCAAGCAACAACCTCGATTTTTGTGAAAAAGAACATCGCAGATAACTTTCCAACATCTATTCAAGATCTAAACATCTTATTAGAACAATTTCCAGATGAGCAATTGGTAGAGAAAGTCATGCGATTCTGTTGCTCTTTATGTGGAACAAGATCTTTTTGGCACAAAGCTAAAAATGAACTATTGGACATGATATCTCAGCTTGGTTGCCCGACGTTCTTCTTCACATTAAGTGCAGCTGATACAAAATGGCCTGATCTTCATGCAATCATGCCCGGATGTCAACTTTCTGATATTGCAAAACAAAAAAAATGGAGAAATGATAACATTATCTCTAACCCACATTTAACATCACTATATATGCACCATAGATTCATAGCATTTTGTGAAGTTATCTTAGAGAAACACTTGCAGACAAAAGACTACTGGTACAAGTACGCATTCTACCGCATTTTTTCATAACACTCTAAACATTATACCTCACCTACTACAAAATTATCTTAGAGAAATGCATACTTTACATGTATGAATGGAAACATAGGGGATCTGCAAACATCCATGGTTTCCTTTGGATAGGAAATGCACCTGACATGGAAAGCCTCAACTGGGAAGACATAGAAGCAGTTGATATTACTGGGCAGTTCTTCGACAAATATATTTCTACTTGGAACCCTCGTACTCCTTCGATTTCAATCCAACCAATTGCTTGGACAAATCCCGAAGACCCTTGTCTTTTGTCCACACTGCAAATCTTCAGAACCAATCCTTTCAATGATTATGAACAACTCATCAATTGCGTTGAATGTCACACAAAATACACCAAAAGCACATGCCTACGAAAGAACGGATCATCATTCGAATGTCGTTATAAAGCACCATGGGAAGTACATCTAAAATCATCCTTATTCAATGACTCCAATGGCCAAAAAACATACACCCCTGCTCACAACGACAATCAACTCAATACCCATAACCCTACCATCCTATCTATTTGGCGTGCAAATGTTGACTGCCAACCAGTACTCTCCATACACGCTGTACAAAAATATATCGCCAAATATGCATCCAAAGCATAAAATAATAAATAATAATAATAATAATATAATAAATAAATAAAAATAAATAAATAAATAATAAAATAAAATAAATAAAATATATTATATATATATATATATATATATTATATATATATATATATATAATATATATATATATATATATATATATATATATATATATATATATATATATATATAATTCTGAAAGCTTCCACCACATGCTATGTAGAATTGTCGTCACTTCACCCATTGGTGACTGAGCAACATCTGCATTTTGAAAATTTCTTGCAGAAACCCTTGTTAATCGTGACATTGGAGCACAAGAAACCTGCCATATGATGCAAAAATTACCATTAACATTGTGTAGTCGACCATTCATTTATTTAAACGTAAACCAAAAAATTCTTATGCGCCTTCCATAAACAAGCACCACCTCCACTACATCCCTACACATCATGGATACATATATCCAACGTCCTTCTACCCTAGAATCCACATCACTTATAGAAGTAGCAAGATCCTAGTCATATGATCCTCATCGTAAAATAAACAAATAGAAACTTAGACCCACAAAAGCAATTATTCAGGTCATACCACGTTACTCCTCCATACCATCCACAACTGAACCTTTCTATGCTGACTTTTGCAGATTTGAAATTATGATATACAAACCCTTTCGCCATATCGTACAATATAGGAGATTTTGCTGCAGAATTCATCACAACTTGGTAAACATTCCATCCATTCTACAAACCTTAGCATCAACACCACACACTATCTAATATTGAATCTGTTGCAAATGATAACTCAACTATTCATGAAACCAATCCTCCAGACAACATGGAAATAAATGAATGGGAATTACTCTCCCAATTATACCCTACAAATGAGCTCCTCATAAATGACCTTGACATGCTTGGCCTTCATGGCTTTGATGACAACCATAACTGGGATCATACCACTATCCCATTAGATCTATAAAATAATGCCATACAATTTATTGAGAATAGCCGCTCCATCCAACGCATTCTTCAAACACATCAACGTATCCTGAGGACCCTTACTACATTATCTCCAATGCAAAGAGAAGCTATAAATATTATTTCTAATCATTTTGCTAAGAAGGATTGTTTAACCACTCTCAAAATGATCATACAAGGCACTGCTGGTACAGGAAAATCCCTCCTTATCAATTGCATCAAATCTATGCCCATAACCCTTGCAAGCCCAAAACCTTCACCGATCATGCTCCTCACCCCTACAAGGGTTGTTGTCTTCAACATACAAGAATCGACAATCCATTCTGCTCTCCACCTTCCTATAAAGGATCTTACGCCCTTAGAAGGAAATGCTCTTGCAAAATTCCAAGAAGAACTCAGGCATATAAGGTACATACTAATCGATGAAATGAGCTTCATTGGGCCAAAGCTTCTCAGCCATATTGACAAACGTCTTCGAGAGGCATTTCCATAGCAAATAAACACTCCTTTTGGTGGCTGTTCCATTATATTGGTTGGCGATCTCGGTCAGTTATCGCCCGTCAAAGACATACCTCTATATGGAGGGACAAGCCACGGAAGCGCACTGTGGAACACCTTCAACACAGTGCTCACATTAGACACAATATTTCGTCAACAATGTGATGACATCGCTCAGGTTACTTTAAGGAACATCCTACAGAACATTAGAGATACAAATCCAACAATCGAAGACTACAACATACTCATGTCGCACACAGATTCCTTTTTATCAGAAGATGAAATACATTCCTTCCATGATTCCATGCATCTATTTCCAACAAATGCTCAAACAATGGTCCATAATAAGCAGATGATAAAATCTCTAAACACTCCAAGCGCAAGATCCATTGTTGAAGATGACAACACATATTCCAACATTTCCTCAGAAGAGGAGCAACTTGAGCGAATTGTGTTACTATGCAATGGCCAAAAAGTTATGTTAACTTCCAACCTTTGGGTTTCAGCCAAACTTCTTCATGGTTCCCTCGGAGAAATTGTAACCAACTTTTACAAAGAATGAACTGCACCACCACAAATTCCAGCATTTGTTGTTGTAGCTTTTCCCAAATACATCGGGCCTCCTTGGGATGAAATAAATCCCACTCACTTGCCTGTTCCAACAATAAAAAGAAATGGATGTATGCAAATTCCACTAAAGATGGCTTGGGCTTTAACCATACATAAATCTCAAGGTATGACATTGCCAAAAGCAACAATTGACATTGGGAAAACTGAACCTCAGGGTTTCACATTCACATCAATTTCAAGAGTACCTTCTCTACAAGATCTCCGGATTTTCCCTGCATTTAGTTTTGATTGTTACAATAAAATGAACGACAACAAAAACATTGCTCGCAGAAAACACGCGGAAGAAATTATCCGTTCAATGCCACCTCTAGATAATCTGCTACAATCTATACTTTAACATCACCAAAAGGTTTCTTCTATTTATTAAGCTCATTCTATTTCATAACATACCTTTCATATATTTCAACAACAATCAAATTTAATCATTATTAATCATGTTTGCAAATATTACAATTTCTTTATATTATCTATACATTTGATTCTAACATTTTCTTTCTTTTGCAACAAGACATATGGACTCAGAAATAGCACAACTATATAACTATTGGGACGACATTGAGGCATCAGTACTTACACTACAACATATACAAAATAGATTTCTCCCGATACCAAATCCAGTAGTACCATTATATCGCCTCCGTCCAACTATAAAATTATTACTACAAATAAAATCTTCCCTAAAACGCATAAACCACATTCATCAACGTGACAAAATGCGAAAAATACGGGCAGAATGGCAATCAAGAAATATGCGTCTACAATTACGCATAAATCTCCAATGGTGTTCAATATGCCATCATTCACCATGCATCTTCGACTAAAAGTATTTAAATCCCCATGGAAAAGGTAAGCTCATTTCCATTCATTCCAATTTCATTTTAACACAACTCACATGCAAACTATTACTAATAAATTTCCACACTTAATTTACATATTAGAAATTCTAGCGAAATATACATTTTGTAGGCTCATTACTGCTTCTTCAAGTCTTTGATGCCTCCAACAAATTTCAATGTAACTTCAAATATGGAATGACAACCACAATGTTCTTCACAATATTATATTCCTTTTCTAACCTCTTCCGTTACAATTTACTAGTATTTTCCAATTGAAACTTGAAAAAGGATGTTTCAAGATCAAAACAATTTCTATGTTACAAACATTCTACTCTCTGTAAATTATACCTAATGTATATCACTTTGCTTCATCTTCCACCGTTACATGAAATTCTAAATATTAAATATTATTATAAATAGCCATTACCATGTAAAATGCTACTAAATAATTTCCACAATAAATTTACATATTCCAAAATATTAGTATTACTTCTACATCACATTAACAAAAAAAAAATCAACAATCAAATGACAACCATCAGGTTTATGTCATATCATCGTATCGCTTTTTTCAACTCTTTCATTAAAATCCAATTGTATATTTTAATAATGCCATAAATATGTAACATATGGAAAAACATAATCTCCAAAAACAAAAAAGAAAACTTACAATATTGAACAAAAACATTCTGTCATCTTTAACTTAAGATTACATGTAGGCTGAATATTCTATTGTTCCAAGGATCCAAAAATATATTTCTATTATTATTCATGGTAAATAGCACGTCTTCTTAAGCATATTCACTAAATTCATCCTGTGTAAATCAACGACGAGTATATCTTTGAATGTGGTTGGTAATAGCAATTGCACATGTCTTCTGATGCATATTCACTATATGTATCCCGTATAAATCAACTCCTCTAGACTTTGATAGCTTGTGGGATGGTCATGGAGGAAAGAAATTTAGACCCATTACAGTTGTTGAAACCCATCATGGCCAGTATCAGTTCCTTTAGAAAAAGTATTGGATCCTGCTCAAAATAAAAACAAGTCAATTGTTGTACCATATGTAAAGAGTTACTTCACTAACTGACTTCTATGAGAGCGATGACCTCCCATCGGAGAGTCTGACATACCTTTTTGATAGTTTATGTATTTACAACCAATTCATTATCAATGGGTTTTAACATTTTTTTTAACAAAATCAATTTATTTTAATGAATATAATACATGTTTTAAATATATCTTGATATTTATTTAATTTTTCATTTAAATAATGATTTCTTAAATATCCCTATCCAAATCGATATGGATACCCAGTTGTTGTTCACATGGATTCATTTGTTTACCTTCACCTTCAACTAGGCAATCTTTATCCAGATACGAAGGTGTGTAAATAACTTCAATGGCTATTTATGACTATTTTTATTCCATTTTATAGCCACTTTAACCCGCGAATAGGGTTTTAGGCATGGCTTCCTCAATTGAAACTAATTATCATCGACCCTTGCTTTCAAAAATGCCCATTCACATTTCAATATTCTTCCACACTCTATGCCTTACGACGTTTCCTTTGCAACATTAGGTGCAAATTCTAGTTTAATTAACTTATGAAGTGTAGATTAATTAATTTGTGTTGGGTTTAGTCTTTTGGGGTCACAAGTTCAAACCTCACGGGGAGGGATTGAGAATGAAAATCACTATGGAGAATTATAATTATTAAAAGATGGATGACAACATAACTACTTTGCAAAAAAACCTCAACCTTTAAGTTGTGTATATAATTATGAATATTTTAGAATATTTAATGGAAATAAAATCTGCACCGTACATATTTTTAAATTAAAATTCTAAAAATATGTTAACATATATTGGCTGGAGTTTATCAGGACATTTTCTCCCCATGAGCACTGCATTTGAGTTGTGTCTGCTGCGAAATGTAGAAAAAGCTATTGCTATCGATAAGGAAAAAGCCACTTTTAATGTTTGCGAGAATGCTGAGCACAAGAGTCATTGTCGTCTATTTGTAATGAACATTCTGTGATTCGCAGGATACAATGCAGGCATCTGCAAGTCACAGTGGGAGTGAACCATTAGACATCCTGCAGGTCAGTCGGTGTTCTAGAAATAGTAGTACCAACACATCCAAGATCCGTTTTGACGGCCCATCCTGAAACCCAACTTGTGTCGAAAGCTAGTGGATCCTCTTTTTGAGTTTCCTTAAGTTGGTATTACTACACTAAATTCAATGGATATAGATTTATTTTTTGTCATCTTTGATGGGTCCAGCCCTTTCTACACCCGCATATGAATAATTAATTGTTGATTTGTTTTATTGTCAATTATGTGGTTGGTTGACTTAATGGCATTGTACTATGGATTAAATGTTTGGAGGACAAGTGTCCTGGCCTTGGGGCTCATTCCTTCCCACCTCTTAGCAAACCCTCGAAACCCTCAGTCGGTTCATTTCACTATTGTTTCACCTTGCTGTTTGTGAGGCATGGTCTCTAGTTCATTTTTCTCTGCTCTTCTGCGAAACAGGGGTTCTGGCTCTAGCTGTTTTACAGTGGTTTAGTTTCGCCATGCCTGGACATGCATTTCTTTGAGGGTCTCCTCCTTCATATGATGTTAATGTTGCATGTTCTATGCTCGTTTTTCGGCTTTGGGTCTGGAACCCTTAGTCTCGGTCTCTGGTTTCTATTTGGCTCAGCTCTGGTTACATTTTTTGCTGTAGACTTTTGTTATATGCTATTGGTTTCAATGCACTTGCTCCTCCGTTTGATTGTTTGCTTGGTTCTTGCCATAGGTTGCAAGTGTGGAGTGGCTCGACTCTCAGCTCTTGTTCAGCAATTAACTAGAGGTAAGTTTGCTCTCCATGCTGGTCTTTTTATCCTCGTTTTCTTCTAGCGGTGATAGCTCTTGCTCCTTGCAAGTAGTGAGCACTCTGCAACCGTAACCTCTGTTTGTGGTTTCTCTCCTCTAGTTCACACGAGCTCGGCTTTCTCAGGTACGTTCTGTTGGTTCTTAGCTCTATTTTAAACCCTCTCTCTATGGCTTCATTTCACTATTTTTGATGGCTTGCTTGTTGGCCATGCAGGTGCGCGACCGGGCTCCATTTGTGGACCTCGTACCCTAACTCCTACACTCGAACTGGGTAGGGTCGCTCCTTGAAAGTTCTTTGTTTGTCTGTTTGAGGGTTTTGTTGTTCGTAGGGTTTATAGGTCTGTTGTCGTAGTTTGGCTTTGGCCTTGCTATTTCTTGGCTTCATTGTGCCTATAGCTCCACTCTATATTTATGGCTCCGCTATTATAATTATGTTTATAAAGATACAGTCCTGTGGTGACCTCGCGGTGGTTTTTGGTACTATCAACTCTGTTTTTAGTTTTCTGGTCTCTGAAACATTGAACTGTGGGGTTGTTCAAACTTTGACATATATATATTCTATATATAATATATACTATATATATATATAGAGAGAGAAGGAGAGAGAGAGAGAGAGATTTCTACAGTAGTTTTGGTTGATGAAAATTTGCAATGGAAATTGTTATGAGTTCGGTTTGGTACCTGTAACTTTCTTTTCTTGGGTATTCCTTCGACAGTGGCTCTCTCATTTCTCCCGTAAGCTTGCTCTATTATGTTGCTGACTTGTTTGGGTGCTCTCCTCGCTTCGATGCTTACTGTTCACTTGTCTGTCATCATTATGCTTCGGAAAAAGAAAATGAATTTAATTGTATTTCGTAGAAAAGATGCTAAAGTTGTAATATGAATGGATTCAGATGTGTTTGTTCTTCAGAATGCTTTTGTGCTTTTTTCTTCATTCAGTTCTATGATGGTCAAAATATTACAATAGTTGTTTCCTTTTTTCATTTTGTAGAGAACACTGGACAGTCATCAAACTGTCAGTAGTTACATTAAGTTGTTTCTGAATAATTGTCTTTTCTTGATTTGTAAACTAAAAGTAAACTTTAAATAAAACTAAAAAAAAAAAGAAAAAAAAGAGCGTAAGCAACACTAACAGTGGGCTGAGACAGTCGTTCCTAGAAATTTAAATGAAAATAAAAAAACTAATGAAAACTCAAACTGTTAGAAGAGACAAACTCCCGGCCACGATATCCCTGAGCTGGATGCTCCTGCATCAGGCTCCCAAGGTAGGTGAAAATTCATGGCTCTGGTCCATGAGCTCCTCGATAAAATACCATGCACGTTGTATCTGTCTCACGTCAAGCCATGAACTGTCCTCAATGGGGCAGTTCTTCCACTTGATGAGGTACTGTAGGTACTCCTTTCTTTGAGTCTGCCTGGCTACCTGTGTATCGAGGATTCCTTCGATTTCAGGTGGCCTAGCTGAAGGCATTTGTCTCATCCACGAACTACTCTCTCCCTCGGTATCCCACTTTGTATGTGCCGAATTGTCCTCTTCCAGACTGGCAGTGTATGGGAATAAATCTGTCACATTAAAGATGGGCGATATTCCTATACTTGGAGGCAATTGCAGCTCATAGGCATTTGCAGAAAACTTACGCAGAATTCTACAAGTTCCATTTTTTTTGAATTTCAGCTTATTATATTCGCCCTTAGGGAATCTTTCTTTGTGTAAATGTGCTATAACCCGATCCCCAACATTAAATTGTACCTCCTATCATTTCAGATCTTCCTTTTTGTTTGTACCTTTGACTGTTGTCCTGTAATTTTTTCTTGACCTACTTAAGTAGGTCATTAATTTCTCTTGCAAAGTCTTCCTTATCAGCAATTCATCTTTCTAACTGTCCCAAATCTCGTAACTCATGCACTCCTCAGGGATGCAATCCATACAAGATTTGAAAAGGACTACTTCCTGTGCTTCAATTCGGTGAATCGTTGTAGGAAAATTCCGCTTGAGCAAGTATACGATCCCACATTCGTGAATTTTCCGCAACTAGACTCCGCAGCAGGTTTCCTAAGCCTTTGTTCACTACCTTCGTCTGCCCATCAGTCTGTGGGTGATAAGTGGAGCTGAAATGTAACTTCGTGTCCAACTTTTTCCACAAGGTGTTCCAGAAATGTCCTGTGAATTTCACATCCCTATAAAAAATAATGGACTTCGGTAAGCCATGTAGTCTGACGACTTCAGTGAAAAACAAGTGTGCTACATGGGTAGCGTCACTGGTTTCCTACAAGGAATGAAGTGTGCCATCTTCGAGAATCGATCCACCACCACCATGATGGAATCAAAACCTTGTTGTGTTTTGGGTAGACCCAGGAAAAAGTCCAAACTAACTGAATCCCATGGTCTGTTTGGAATAGGCAAGGGTGTATACAATCCCATGTTCTGACTGTGCCTTTTCGCCAACTGACATATCTTACACCTAGTCACATACCATTGCACGTCTCTTCACATCTTCGGCCAGTAATAGAAATGACTGAGCTAATCCAAGGTCTTATCAATGTTGAAATGTCCAGCTAGAACTCCACTATGTTTTTCCTGGATGATGTTATCCCTCATCAAACATTCTGGAACACACAGTTGTCCTCCCTTGAATAAAAGCTCCTCCTGCAATTTATAGTCCAACCATGGACTATTGTTCCTCAACAAAGGGTTCTGGCAAGCTTCATAAGCCTCCTTGAAATCTGCATCTGTTTGATACAAGTCCTTCAGGTGTTCAAATCCCAACACTTGTATCATGCTCTCCTGCAAGAGTAGAACTCTTCTGCTTAGTGCATCTGCTACCTTGTTCACTTGACCACTGATATGCTTCAATATGAATGTAAAACTCTGCAAGTACTCCAACCATTTCGCATGTTTGTGATTCAACTTATGTTGCTGCATAACATACTATAATGCAGAATTATCAGAAAAAAAGGCAAACTCATTACCCAAGAGATAATGTCTCCAATGCTTCAAGGCTTGGACGACAGCCTAAAACTCCTTGTCATAAGACGTATACTTTTGCCTGCTTTCATTTAATTTTTCGCTAAAATAGGCTACCGGTTTGTCTTTCTGGCTGAGTACGGCTCCAATGGCTGTACCACTGGCATCACAACGAACTTGAAAAAGTTTGTTGAAATCAGGCAACCTCAAAATTCGCCTCTCAGTGATCTTCTTCTTCAATATCTAGAAGCTCTTTTCTGCAGCTTGAGTCCACTGAAAAGGTTGACTTGCCTTTTTTATGGTATCCAACATAGGTGCACAGATTCCTCTAAAATTCTTCTTAAGCTTGTGATAGAAACTTGCCAACCCATGAAAACTCCGAACTTCAAACAGACTCTTAGGGGTGGCCAGCTAAGTATAGCTGCAACGTTTTCTGGGTCCATTTTCAGCTCATTTTCTGCAATCACAAAACCCAAATAGACTAACTCCTTTTGAAAGAAAGTACATTTTTTCAAATTTATCAACAACTTGTTTTGCTGCAACTTCTGTAGAACATATCGAACGTGTCGAAAATGTTCTTCCTTGGTCTTGCTGAAAATCAGTATATCGTCAAGATACATAATCACAAATTTCCCAATGAACTCCTTCAACATCTCGTTCATTAGGCGCATGAAAGTACTAGGGGCGTTACTCAACCCAAATGGCATCACCAACCATTCATATAGCCCTTCATTAGTTTTGAAAGTTGTTTTTCATTCATCCCCTTCTCTGATTCTATTCTGGTGGTATCCTCTCTTCAGATCTATCTTCGAAAAATATGCTGCCCCACTCAAACAGTCCATCATGTCATCCATTCGAGGCAATGGAAACCCGGATCTGATTGTAATTTTATTTATTGCTCATGAATGTATACACATCTGCCACTCGCCTCCTTTCTTGGGAGCTAAAATTGTCAGAACTACACAGGGACTTAAACTTTCCTGTATCAAGCCTTTGTCCAACAATTCTTGTACCTACTTCCTGATTCTTTGTTGTCTTTGGGACTCATTCGGTAAGTAGCTTTATTCGGTAAACTAGCTCCAGGGATGAAATCTATGTGATGACTGATACTCCGCTTTGGTGGTAACTTATCCGGTAAATCATGCACCACAATGTCGCTGAATTCCTGCAACATTTCTTGGATTTCTTCAGGTAAGTCAGAAATTTCAGTGTGCAACAACACTGCTCTTGGTCTCCTTACAATAGCATACTTTACCTTGTCATCTTCACTCTGTTTTAGAAATTCTTTTCCACCCACCAGCAGCACTTTTGTCCCACTAGTTTCTGCTGTTTCTTCTTCCTTGATGGGTACTAGCATATGCTTAATCCCATCCTTGACAAACTTGTAACAATTTGTTTTCCCGTCATGAACAATTTTTCGGTCATACTTCCATGGTCTAATTAGCAGAATATGACACACGTCCATGGGCATGATGTCACAAATCACTTTGTCCCTATACTCGCTAATATGGAACTCCACCGCACACTGCTCATCAACTAGTAGTTGGTGACCCTTCTATAACCAAGACACCTTATAGGGAGTTGGGTGCTTCAACCTTTTTAAACCCAATTTCTCCACCATCTCTGTTGCAACTAGATTATCAGTGCTTCCACTGTCTATAATCAGTTTGTAGCATTTTCCATGTGACTTGCAAACAGTCCAGAATAATGCCTTTCTTTGGGTTTGTTGAGCTGTCTACTTTGGTGGTTTCAGCCATACCTTGTTCAAAACTAAGGCCTCTCCTGTCTCCGGTACATTCTCTACCTCTTGAGGCAGTGCCTCTGCTTCCTCTGTCTAAGAAACATATGCTCCTCTTTGACTAGCCTGTTCTCGTTTAGGACACTGAAAGGACCTATGCCCCCACTTGTGGCACTTGTAACACTGGTAGGCAACTCCTTTGCCCCTGCCATTTCCCCTTCCTCTCTAGTATGGCCTTCCTGCCCTATTGCTACCTTCCTTTTCTATTGTCCCAAAGGTCTTTGAATTGCTACCCTCTTCAATGTTGTTGGTAGTCCTTCCTCTGCCAAAGGATTGTCCTTTCCCTCAGCCAATTCCTTGTCCTCTCCTGGTATTCTGCTTCCTTGCAATATTTTCTTCTACCTTTAAGGCACTCTGGTATGCTTCATCTATGGTTTTTGGAGAAAGAATACTTATCTCGTCCAATATCTCTAGCCTTAGGTCATTCACAAACCTTGCTGTCTTTTCTGGGGTGTCTTCAGTATAACCAGCTCTCAAAGTCACCCGATAAAATTATTTAGAATATTCTTTCACCTTCATTCCTCTCTACTTCAAATTTTGTACCTGCCGATATAGAGCAATCTGGTAATCTTTGGGCAAAAGCTTACCCTTCATCTTCGTGACCATTCTGGTGCACTTTTTAATGGGTAACTTATTGAATATTCTTCTCTCCGCTTGGACACTGTCCCACCATAAGGTTGTGTTTCCTTTCAACTTAGTGGCAGTGAATTTAACTCTCTTATCTTCGTTGATCTCCTCACATTCAAAATATTTTTCTAACTCACTAATCCAATCCAACAGCACTTCTATGGACAAACTACCATCATAGTTTGGAATCTCAGGCTTTGGCTTACTACTAGCGAATAAAACTGACCTTAACAATTTTATTTCAGGTCCTTCTTCATCTGATCCATCTGTGTAACTATAGCTTCTTCATCACTGTCATCACCTACTTCTGGATCCCTTCTCCTTCCTACTTCTACTGCCACCAAATGGGCATTCATGATCCTAATCTCTTCCCTCAATCCTTCATCTACTACTCTTCAAATAGGTCTACCATGACCTCTTCTTCTAGCTTCCATTTTATAAAGAAAAACAGTTAATTGTACCTACTCTGATACCAAAATTTGATGGGTCCAGCCCTTTCTACACCCGCGTATGAATAATTAACTGCTGATTTGTTCTATTGTCAATTGTGTGGTTGGTTGACTTAATGGAATTATACTATGGATTAAATGTTTGGAGGACAAGTGTCCTGGCCTTGGGGCTCGTTCCTTCCCACCTCTTGCCAAACCCCCAAAACCCTTGTTCGGTTCATTTCACTTATGTTTCACTTTGCTGTTTGTGAGGTAAGGTCTCTGGTTTGTTTTTCTCTGCTCTTCTACGAAACAAGGGTTCTGGCTCTGGTTGTTTTACAGTGGTTTAGTTTCTTCGTGCCTGGACATGCATTTCTTTGAGGGTCTCTTCCTGTGTATGCTATCAATGTTCCCTGTTCTGTGCTTGTTTTCTTGGCTCTCGGTCTGGTATCCTCGGTCTCGGTCTTGGTTTCTATTTGGCTCGGCTCTGGTTACACTTTCGGTTGTAGACTTCTGTTATATGCTATTGGTTTCAATGCACTTGCTCCTCTGTTTGATTGTTTGCTTGGTTCTTGCCATAGGTTGCGGTTGTGGAGTGGCTCGGCTTTTGGCTCTCATTCGACAATTAACCAGAGCCAAGTTTTCTCTCCATGCTGGTATTTTTCTCCTCATTTTATTCTGGCGCTGACAACTCTTGCTCCTTGCGAGCAGTGAGCACTCTACAACTGTAACCTCCATTCGTGGTTTCTCTCCTCTGGTTCGCACGAGCTCAGCTTTCTCAGGTAATTTCTATTGGTTCTTTCCTCTGTTTTCAACCCTCTATCTATGGCTTCATTTCACTATTTTTGATGGCATGCTTGTTGGCCATGCAGGTGCGCGAAGGGGCTCCATTTGTGGACCTCGCACCATGACTCCTACGCTCGAACTGGGTAGGGTCGCTCCTTGAAAGTTCTTTGTTTGTTTGTTTGAGGGTTTTGTTGTTCGTAAGGTTTATAGGTTTGTTGTCGTAGTTTGGCTTCGGCTTTGTTGTTTCTTGGCTTCATTGTGCCTATAGCTCCACTGTATATTTATGGCTCCACTGTTATAATTATGTTTGTAAAGATATGGTCCTGTGGTGACCTCGCGGTGGTTTTTAGTAGTGTCAACTCTGTTTTATTTGCTGGTCTCTGAACATTGAATTGTGGTTGTTCGGCTTTGACATATATATATAATATATATATATATATATTATATAGATATTTCTACAATAGTTTCGGTTCATGAAAATTTTCAATAGAAATTGTTATGAGTTCGTTTTTGTACCTGTAACTCTCTTTTCTTGGGTATTCCTTCGACAGTGGCTCTCTCGTTTTTCTTGTAAGCTTGCTCTGTTATGTTGCTAACTTGTTTGGGTGCTCTCGTCACTTCATTGCTTACTGTTCACTTGTTTGTCATCATTATGCTATGGAAAAAGAAAATGAATTTAATTGTATTTCATAGAAAATATGCTAAAGTTGTAATATGAATGAATTCAGATCTGTTTGTTCTTCAGAATGCTTATGTGCTTTTTTCTTCATTCAGTTCTATGATGGTCAAAAGATTACAATAGTTCTTTCTTTTTTTTCGTTTTGTTATCAAACTATTAGTAGTTACATTAAGTTGTTTCTGAATAACTGCCTTTTCTTGATTTGTAAACTAAAATTACTTTAAATAAAACTAAATAAAAAATAAAAAGAACATAAGCAACATTAACAGTGGGCTGAGACAGCCGTTCCTCGAAATTTAAATGAAAATAAAAAACCAATGAAAACTCACACTGTTAAAAGAGACAAACTCCCAGCCATGACCTCCTTGAGCTAGATGCTCCTGCATCAATCTTGTCTTTTGTTTCTGAAATAGGCGACATCTAGTTTGGGTGTACAGAAAGTTACGAGTTGATAGATGTAGTTCTCGAAGGAATGAAACTGAAAAATGAGCGTTTCTCATGGACATCGTATCAGGGCCGAATTCGAAATAGCACGACCTATGGCCTCTTACAACGACATGCTGTAGACGCTTCCCACTTTGTTCTTCGGGACGGAAGGCAAGTTATGTTCAGTCATCACAATTATGTGTGACGCCTTGGAGGAAATATCGTTACATGAAAAATAAATGGCTGGCTTCTTAAAAGAAAACTAGCAACCCAACGGAGAACTCTTTATTTCAATTTCCATATTCAAGAATGGAGCTTCAGCTACGAGGTCGAAAGTTAGAGAAGTTGTACATAAAAGCCTTACCGAGGTGATCCTGGTGATTCCCATGATAGGAATCAGGCCTACGATGAATATGTACAGAATAGCAACACCAATATGACTTTTAAAGAGAAGTCTTATGTTCATAAACATTCATTTTATAATTTTTATTATTTAAAAATGAAAACCATTAAACAAAAATATAAATGTTTTTCTCATTTATTAATTTAAACAATGGAATAAAATGCTATATAATAACAGTGTTAAAATGTTGCATAAGATAGATACATTATCATATTAATCATAATAAGATTATAGTTAAATAAAATATAAACTAAACATCATGACATAGTTTTGGTGAGGGAAAAGGGAAGTAATGATCTGATTATCAAAATGTGCATAACCCACATATTATATATATAATATAATCTTAAACTCATTTAAAATAATAATAAAATTTAATAAGAAATAGTCTTGGGCAGTTCAATTAGTTTATTCTAGAAATATGAAATCTTTGAAATCCTAAAGACGAAGGGAAGAGGATATTTTCGTAGTCCACAAAAGTTTACTGATAATTACCTATCAAGCAGGCTGTTAGTATATTTATTATATATATATATATTAAAAATAAACAAACAAATATTTTAAACCCATGTTAAAACAAGTTTATTACACATTGTTTTTGGAAATCAAAACTCAATATATAATTTTATAATTCTTAATTCATAAATACTACAATTTCTATCCTAAATTTACATTCAAAAATTGAGATTTTCTCTATAATTCAAAAATGGTAACAATAATGGTTGCACTCCTAGCAGTGACGTAGTAAAGGAAGCTAGGGTTTGAAGAAATGATGCATACGGTTGCTGTAGAATATGAAATGATGTGTTTCAACAAACTAATAAGCCAACATAACTATGAAGAAAAATACATATAAAAAAAATAAAACAATTAAAACACAGTTATTGTGTGAGCTAAAAATTGTTGTAAATCTCATATATTGATTAAACCATTAACTACATTCTTATATAGTAAAATTATTACTAAAATGATTATCAATCAACTCTGAAACAAATCTACTAACACTAAAGCTAATTTTGAGCACTGACCACCCTAATTTCTAGCACTAATTACCACCCTAACAATTTATTGTCTTAATTTTGTAGAGAACACAAAATCTGCTAACTAATTTGTCAACAATTTACATGACAAATTAATTAAGCATTATTCCCAACACCCCCCCTTAATGATTAATGAGGATTTACTATCTTATCTCATAGTGCCAAAAACTGATCTTTTGCAGTGGCTTTAGTGAAGATATCTGCTAGTTGATGCTGAGTATTTATATGCTTCAATTCAATATCCTTCTTCTGCACCAAATCTTGAATGAAGGGATATTTCATGTCAAAATGCTTTGTCCTGCTGTGATGAACCAGATTCTTTGCTAACTTGATGGCACTTACATCATCACAATAAATCGTTGTAGGCTGAATTTGTTTTTCTCCAATTTTATTCTGAGCCAAAGAGCTTGTGTACCTGCTGAGGTAACTGCAACATACTCCACTTCTATGGATGAGAGGGCAACAATGCTTTGTTTTTTTTAGCTCCATGTAATCAAACCAGAATCAAAAGAGAAACAATTTCCAGATGTGGACTTACGGTCATCAAGACTACCACCCCAATCTGAATCACTAAATCCAATAAGATCGAACTTTTCAGAATAGTAATGAATACCAAAATTTAGAGTGCCTTTCACATACCTTAAAATCCTCTTGGCTGCCTTCATATTTATTTCAAATGGATTTGTCATATACCTTGAAACAAGTGAAATTGAATATGTAATATCAGGCCTTGTGTGGGTTAGAAATATCAAGCTCCCCACAATACTTCTGTAAGTTTTCTCATCAACTAAATTAGCACCATCATCTCCACATAACGCCTCTCCATGAGCACTTGGAGTAGGCGATGGATTACAATCAAGCATATCAAATTTATTTAGCATATCCTGTGCATACTTTGTTTGACAAACAAAAATCTCATCCTTACTTTGATAAACTTCCACTCTTAGAAAATATTTCATGATGCCTAGATCTTTCATCTCAAATTCATTCATCATAGCAACTTTGAATTTATCATTCATCTTAGAAATACTACCCATATACAATAGATCATCAACATACAAACTTATGATTAGAATATCAATACCTTCTTGTTTGTAGTAAAGGGTAGGATCACTCTTACTTCTCTGGAAGCCATTTTCCTGAAAGTATCCATCAATCCTTACATACCATGCTCTTAGTGCTTTCTTGAGACCATACAAAACCTTCTTCAACTTGTAGACATTATTCTCCTTTCCTTCCACTTCAAAACCTTGTGGTTGCTCCACATATACTTCCTCTTCTAAGTACCCATTCAAGAAATAACTTTTCACGTCCATATAATGTATGCTCCACTTTTTCTGAGCTGCTAATGAAATCAACATTCTAATGGTCTCCTGTCTTGCTATTGGTGCAAATGTCTCTTCATAATCAATTCCATACTTCTATGTGAATCCTTTAGCAACTAATCTTGCTTTGTGTCTTTCAACACTCCTATCACTGTTAAATTTGGTCTTATAGACCCATTTGGTGCCAATATTTTTCTTATCATGTGGAAGGTCTGTCAACTTGCAAGTGTCATTCCTTTGAATGGAATCCATCTCTTCTTGCATGGCTTGTATCCAAACCTCATTAGTACATGTATCTTTAAAACATGATGGTTCAAAATCAATCTTGGCTAATAAAGAAAAATTAACTATCTCACCTATTGGTCTTTCTTCATGTGCTTGATTTGCACTCCTCTAATAAATATCACTCAATCTTCTTAACTTCCTTGTAGAACTTGGAGAATGAGTTGGACTTGAACTTGATGTTGAAGAAATTGATGAAGGGCTGCTTGGTGGAGTTAACCCATTAGTTACAGAAACATTAGCTGGTTGCTCATGATCATTCTCAACAATTATATCACCATTCAAAATATATTTTGTCTTCTCAACATGGCCTTTTCGATGACCATAAACTCCCCCTTCATAAAAAATTACATCTCTTGAGACAATAAGCTTGTTAGTTAGAGGATTATACAATTTATAAGCCTTGCTTGTCTCACTATACCCAATAAAAATACATAACTCACTCTTTGCATCTAAATTTGTTCTATTCTGATTAGGTACATGCACATAATCCAAACAACCAAAAACTTTGAAATGATTAACAATAGGCCTTTTTCCATACCAAGCTTCATAAGGAGTCATCTTTTCCAGTGCACCGGTGGGGCTACAGTTGGATGTACACTGCTGTAGCAACTGCATCTCCCCAATAAGAGTTGCTCAATCCCTTAGTTTGTAGCATGCATCTTGCCATTTCAACCACAATATGATTCTTTCTTTCAACTATGCCATTCTGTTGGGGTGTGTATGTTGTAGTATGTTGCCTTATGATTCCATTCATACCACAATAACTCTGGAAAGCTTTTGAGTAGAATTCTCCTCCATGGTCAATCCGAAAACATTTGATCTTGCACCCTTTCTTGTTTTCTACAAGGGCTTTGAACTTCTTGAATGTATCTAGGGCTTCACTTTTGGCCTTCAAAAAATATACCTAACAACTTCGTGAGTAATCATCAATAAAAGTGATGAAATATGATGACTTACCTAAACTCTTAGTCTGCATAGGACCACATATGTCTAAATGAACAAGCTGAAGTGGGTGATGAGCCCTCCATGTAGTTCCCTTTGGAAACCTTTCCCTTGCATGCTTTCCTTTAGCACATCCTTCACAAACCTCCTTATCCTCTTCTACCTTGGGCAAACTAGAAACTAATGCATGTGAGGTTAGAAACTTCAAACTGTGAAAATTTAAATGCCCATACCTGAGATGTCATAACCAACTTGAATCTTCATAAGCCATATTTGCAAGATTGTTGTTATGTTCATGAAACCTCAAGGGAAAAATCCTATTTCTTGTCATAGGCGCAACATTGATCACCCTATTTCTCTTATTCTTATCATAGATAGTACATGTCTTCTTTTCAAAGACTACTTTATAATTTTCCTCACATAGCTGCCCAATGCTCAACAAATTATTCTTCGATTGTGGGGTATAATAAATTTCATGAATAATCTTTATACCTTCTTTTGTTTGGACCTCCATAGCTCCTTTGGCAACAACCTCCAATTATTTATCATCACCAAGCTAGATCTTGGATTTGAAACTTCCATCCTTTGCTAAAAATAACTTCTTATTCCCTGTTTAGAGCATCAAGAATCTAGGTACCAAACATCTTTACTAGTATTTTTACCTTTGGCATAAGATAAAAATAAGTGGTCTGGAGGATAATCACCACTTTCTTGAGCATAATTAGCATTTTTACCTTCTTTCAATCTGCATTCTCTTTCAAAGTGGCCATACCTGTTACAATAGTAACATTGAACATTTCTCTTATCAAATCTACCTCTACCTCTTCCTCTGAAACTACCTCTTCCACTTGAGCCACCTCTTCCTCTACCTCTTGAATAATTTTGGATTTGCCATTTACCTTGACCTTGATTGCTTTTGGTATTGATGTTGCTTGCATCTTCATTCTTTGTAATTTGTAATTTAGAGGAAAAAGATTTATCTACACCTTCCAAAGTGTTCTTCAATCTTTCTTCATGAGACATCAAAGATCCAAACAATTGATCAAATTGTAGTTTTGTCAAATCCTTACTTTCTTCCATGATTATGGCAACATGATTCCATCTATGTGTTAAATATCTCAATACTCTTTTAATTAAAACTTCATTACTTACAGTTTCTCACACAATAGTAACTCACACTTTCAGCTTCTTACATCTTCAAATTCTCAAACTTTCGCTTCAATGTTTAAAGCTTGACCACCTTAACTTGATCACTACCTTGGTAAGCTTCTTGTAAAGTCGCCCACGCATCTTTGGTAGTTTTTTCTCTTGATATTCTTGGAAATAAACTCTTATCAAGAGCTATCTGAATGTGAAACAAGGCTTGAGCATTCTTCTTCCTTGATTCCTTTCTTGTTGTTCTTTCATTGGTTGTAAGGGCATTCCAAGTAACTGGCTCCTCATAACCTGATTCAACAATCTCCCAAAAATATTTTCCAATAAAAAAGGTTACCATATTAATGCACCAATAATCATAATCATTCCCATCAAATTCTGGAACTGGCATCTAGTTAGAATTCAACATGATTAACTTTGGAAAAATTCCAACTATACAAATTTAACCCAACACAATTTTACCTTCTCTGACACCACTTGTAGAATATGAAATGAGTTGTTTAAGCCAGCTGATAAGCAAACATAACTATGAATAAAAATACATATAAAAAAAAATAAAACAAATAAAACGCAGTTACTATGTGAGCTAAAAATTGTTGTAAATCTCATATATTGATTAAACCATTAACTACATTATTATATAGTAAAATTATTACTAAAATTATTATCAATCAACTCTGAAACAAATCTACTGACACTACAACTAATTTCCACCACTGACCACCCTAACAATTTGCTGCCTTAATTTTGTAGAGAAGACAAAATTTGCTGACTAATTTGTCAGCAATTTACATAACAAATTAATTAAGCATTATTCCCAACAGTTGTGACAAGCCCAATGTTAACAAACAGATTCAACAAAATCACTAGTCACTTAAACTAAAAAATAAAATAATATGAAAATTCTCCTATATAAACTGAAAATTGGAATGATCCGAAGAGTTAGTTATAAACACTTTAATGACGAAGTCTTCTAGATTTGGCTAATGGTTCTCCTCCCATTTCCACTAATAACAACAACACCATAGCTAATAACCTTTTATGTACATACTTCCCTGATACTTATACTTTGTCCTCTTCCAAGGGTATTAGTAGGTTATTTGGTGAAGCAAATCTAAATTCAGGTGAACCTCAAATGGATAGAGCAACTAGGCTTTTTGGTAAGAAACCTGCTGAGGAAGATGGTTATCTCTCGCCTCCCTCCCATCAACCATTGTTGATAAACATTGTAGGAAATGATTGAAGAAAGGGAGTCCCTGAGGGAAGATGTTAAATATATATACAATGAAAATGAAAGGACTTCTAGGAAACAGGTAAATTAAGAGGATGTTGATGAACCCACCCACCTTGCTCCATATGAAAGCATAATTTTGACAAGTTGAACTCATTTCCAATCAATTAATCATTATGACACATATAGCTGAGATAACTCAATCTCACATCTTGATTCAATGAGCGACTTCAAATTATATATTCGTTTATAGAAAGCGTTTTTACCGGAAATTTAATTCTATGTGAAGTTTAGTTATTTTGATTTTCTCTGAAATGGTGATAAGGATTTAAATTATCTTTTTTGGGGTGGGTTAGTAAGAAAGATTTCTATTAATTATTAGACAAATGAATTAGTTTAAAATATTTTGAGGAGATATATTTTTATATATCTATTTGTTGTAAAAAATTGTTCGTTTAGGAAACTTTTATTGTTTTATACACATTTAAGTAAATAAAAAAAAAAAATTCATTTAAGATATTTTCGTTGTTTTATACAAATTTAAGTAAACATGGAAGTAAAAATTCTAAAGCTTGTCATATAGAAAAATAGAAATTTTAAAATTTGGAAATGTAATTACTAACATATACCTATTGACCATATTTAGAGAAATATCTTGTTATTTATGGAAATCAAGACCCTCTATAGCAATATACCTTGGTAAACCCATAACAACAAAGAAAAACCATTAGACACCAACAATTGGAAAATTATACTTGATAAGGAGTTGAGCTTGCAAGAACACGCTTTGGTGTGTCTCTAGGGCTATCCTTGGGGCTTGCACCAACCTCTTCACTAGAAGCCCTTATTTTCTCACCAACAAATTGCATAGAGCCAAAAGAAGCCACCTTGTTTCTTCATTCTATTCAAATGAGCACTCATATCAATATGATTGCCTCCTGACCTATGAAAGCATGAACAATCAATATTTTGGTTTGCTAATATGTTTCAAGGGTGCAATAGCACTTTCGTCTCACAGGTGTGACTAGTTCCCATACCAAGAAGAAATTCAGTTTCTTATGACATAATCTCTTTATCATCAACCAAAAGTGTCTCACACTAGACCTTAGCTTCCAAAAGATTTTGTTATTTTTGAACCACACTGGAGGATAGATAGTGAAAATCCTATGTTACCTCTCTCACAATAGATTCAACACGCTACTGTAGTGAATGGGAGAAAGGCCTTTGTGGCTCAATAAAGATGCCATGAAAACCAAAATTATCTGGTGCGTAATGAGCAAAACACTAAGAAATGGAAATGTGTCAGTATCATAGACTGGAGGGATCAACATTGCAAAGATCGAAGGTCCAAATGGAAAACCAATTGCACTTTCCACAAACATGGTAACTAGACAAGCCATATGGTTCATTCACTTCTTTGCATTATTTGTCTAGGAGCCATGAAAGCCACTAGACAATAGAGGCACAACCACAACTGAGAAATTGAAGTACCTGGTGTTAATGTTACTAGAGGTATCCCATGTTGATAACTAGGATAACCTACCCAATTGCCTTATCCTCACACCTACCTACCTAATTTATTGACTTTCAATCTTATTTTTGGAGATTACATGGGTAGTTATTGCATGTGAGGTTTATCACATCAATTCTAACTAATTTTTATCTTCACTTAATTTTATTTAACCATATCATTAGATATTTTTCTAATTTATGGATTCGCACTCTATTTTCTGACTTACTAGCTATCATAGGAATGCTAACTAGTTAATTCAATGCATGCACTAGGGATGCCCAACCTAATTAAATTTTCTTATCTCCTAAAGAGGTTAAATATTTTATTCATGTTCAACAATAATACTGTATCAGAGTTTCATGAGTAATTCAAATTATCTCATTAGTTACTTTGTCAATTTTCTCAACATATTTATTCTCTCTTTTGTGTTGTTTTGCAATAGTTAGTCTAGTCTTTTCACACTTAGATCCTATGTTTATGCTTAAAATATAATGATTTTCCTATACACAACCCATATCCATTATTAATGGCTTGGAAATCATCACTCACTTTCGTATATGGTTGTGTAGACCCTCAATCAACTTGAGAAGTACATATGGGCTATTAGGAGAGATACCCATCATTATGAATATCTTCATAAACTAGATAGTGTACTCCTATACACTCCTCCCCTACCTTTACCTAAATTAGTGTCATCGGATCCACAAGATAGGGTATATTAGGGAATTTATGAGATTTTGGAAATCCTCCCACATGGTTAATGGAAGATCACCCTCCAACCTAAGTGTGTCTATATGGATTTCCCACCAAGTTAGAGCATGACCATCTAATCTTAGTCTAGAAAATGTATTTTCTACTCCTTGTCTATGTGGCAAAGAATAAATTAAACTTTAGATTCATAAAACTAATGATTTAATTTTAAGGCATTGATTTCACCTTGGTACAATATTATCTTGACCTTTACTTATGTCTTAAATAGGAAATATATATGGATATTAACACTCAAACTTGGCTACCCTTTATTCAGTTCTTCCCTTAACTCATTTTCTAGGTCTTCATGATACCCCAAATTACCCTATGATCTGATCTCTAAGTTAGACCTCCCATATTCTCCAATTCCAAGCTTGTTTGATAGGGATGCCATGAGAAGGATAACATTGAGGCTAACATAAGTGACTTGCACTTTGAGCATCATGAATCTCTCTTCTTTCAAATCAAGTTTGTTATGAATAGAATTGTTTTCCATGGATAAATTTCTATGAATTTCTAATTAAAACCTTTTTTGAATACCCTACAATTTCCTGTAATTCCACCAAAAAAACCTACTCTGATACCAATTTGATCTATAAAATTGTTATGGATATTACAATGGATATTTTATCACAACGTATCTAATAAGATAAATTGAAATATATTCTATGAGGGTTAAATTCCTTTTGATTCTAGATTCGTTAGCTATTTTCTTATGAATGAAAAAAAGATAAAATACAAAAAAAGTGAAAACAAATAGAATCACACACCATTAACAATTCCTTATGAGAGAAATCCCAACTAGAAGGTGAGGCTTCATTTCTCTCTTTTCTTTCGTATGGAAATAATGCAAGTTATGTGTAACTAGATGTTCTTTTATGTATTCATGTATTAGTTATCAGAGTTGTATGTTGTGATTATGCTTGTCTCTTCTATGTGTAGGACTTGATATGGAGTCGGCTCAAGGGACTTCCACCTAGCTGCATTGTGCTCTCCAACAAATCTACACGGAGACTTGAGGTAATCTATTTGTCCTACTTTGATAGTTATTTATTGTTTATGAACATGCATGTAACTTTGTGACAGTTGCAAATAATCCTACAGTCTGCCAAAGGTCCTGGGAAGACCTTTGAGGGTATCTCCATGCTCCATACACCATGCATTTTATCCTATAGCACTCCAACCCCACTTTGATATTTTTTACACCACAACCTCCAAAGTGGATTCTCTTTGATATAATTAAAATAGTTTAGTTATTGATATATCATTTACTAAGTTTAAAATTGAGTAGATAATAAAGTCATTATTAATA
Source organism: Pinus taeda (assembly GCA_000404065.3). NCBI lineage: Eukaryota > Viridiplantae > Streptophyta > Pinopsida > Pinales > Pinaceae > Pinus > Pinus taeda. Next base: position 114,353 of record APFE031578390.1, read on the forward strand.
TTTTCTTGTATATATTATGCTTTGGGAGTTGAGGTTAGATAATTTTTTGTCTCATTCTCGTTACACTAACATAAAAAATATGCTCAAATAATATTATTATAAATGATTTAATAAAATGGAATTTTCTTCCTTAAGAAATCATATTAAATTTGAAATTTTAGAAGTGATTTTTCATGTAGCAATTATTATGAAATCATAGGTAAGATTATTTTTCCGCCGAACAAATGCAATGACATGATCTAAACCTCCCCAATGCACCCCCCAAAGAAAGGATTAAGCTTAATTAAATGTAGGATAGGAACATAGAGCAGTCATCAAGTAGCTCACTTAAGTCATTAGTTGACAACTTAAGGATGAAATTTATGATTGATTGCACATATATTGGTAGAGATACATTTACACTTCAAGGATCACCACTTCTAACACATAGAGATACTTTTAGACTTGCAATATCACTACTTATAACCCTCGTTGAAAACCCATATATGGTCAAGTATCATACTTGAAAATGATGAACCTATACAATAATTTGACTGCCACTTTTATACCCTGCTGATGAAAACCCATAGATAATTAAGAATCATACTTAACAGTAGCATCCCAATTTCCCAACCATAATGATCACAAGTCAAACAATGAACATTCCTATGCCTAGTTGGGAAGGTCCACTATAATATTATTTACCCATAAATATTAGGAGACAAAAGCTATTATATTTCATCACAATTCATAATCTAAATATTTTTTTTTTTTATCAAAGAAATAATTTAATAATAATCCAATTGATGCCCTCAACTAAGCAAACATCATCTTTTTAATCTCCCAAGAATAATAACTCCCTTTGAGCAACGTACCTTCACCTTCTTATTCTTCCTATCAAATCATACATGGGGCAAAATTAACCTCATGTGTAGAAAATCAAGTGCCATAATTATCCTCACAGATTTTACAATAGCTTACTTTAGCAAGAATTTTAAAGGTATTTTCCCCTTTACTTGACACATTAAATATAAGCCTCTTTTCCCTTAAATGAAATCTCTACTACTTTATTAATGGTGTAGTCTAACTTATAGACGACATAGACTTTTTCACCGAAATTCACCAAAATACGGCAATACAATTTGAAGATTTTTTGTTGTTTAAAATACATTTTTGAATGCATAAATGGATTCAACACCCTTGAAAACCCCTAGAGCACTCAAATTATGCTATTAAACAATTTAAACTCAAGATTTTGAAAATGTCTCTATTAAGATTAACGAGAAAAATGATTGTGAAAATGGCCATTTCGTCTACAAAATTATTTTTCCACCGAACAAATGCATTATTTTTCCTTCTCCTTTATACTAAGCTACTCATGCTAAAAGGTATTGGACAAACAACTAAATGAATGATAGTACCAACACCATGGAGTAGACAATACAACTGCAATTCTATATTAATGTCGGAAGAGTGATTACAACCATCTGTTGCATCAGCCTTCCCTTACCCCTCCAACTTCTCTCTCTCTCCCTTCTTCCAACTTCTTCTGATTTGAGACAATGCTCAACAATCAAGTATGTAATCCTTTCAAATGATATGACCTCTATCACCATAGCCCTATCTTTGCTTATGTAGCAATTGAGTTAGGGTTGCCAAGTTCCTCCATGAGTTCCTTAGGGTAAAAGCAATGAAGTTTCCATGTTTTTCAGCTCTTTCCCATTTGCCTCCTTCATTAGGATTAGAAATCCCCCAAATAGGTCGAACTTGAGATGTTTCCTTGCTTTTCTTGAGTAGATCTAGGAGAAACTATCTAGATATTTATGAGTCAATTCACTCCTTTGACCCTTAGAACTTCATTAGGGTCCATTAACGTTGTTCCCTAACTAGCAAATAGAGTTAGTCAGGTCACTAACGCTCCCTTAGGCTTGCATAGAATCTTTGTAAAGTAGGTTATCAGTGCATAGCCAACGTTAGTGTGGAAACAAGGCCTGTGATCTTGGTCTTTGCTTCAGTTGTCATGTCTTTCCCCTCTGAGCTGATGAGGGGTTCAATTTGTTGTATAACAGATGCCCCCTAAAGTTTTAGATCAGAGGCTATGACGATTGCCAAAATACTTTACTTAACTGTAATTTTCCTTCTTCGATAAAAAGAGAGAGAGGATTGGAGCTTCGAGTGGTACAGGAAGCCTAATACAACACACATATATAAAACTACTAAAATCATGTCCTGAGTCGGGCATTCCCATGCTCAGTAGCTATGTCAGAGTGATTTTCTCCAAAGAGATATGATGATCCTGGCCACCGATAAGCACAATGCGGATTTACTATCATAATAGAATCATCTTGATAAGTTCTCTCTAAAAAACAATATACGCAACTTGGGAGAGGAAACAAGGCTGAGTGATGCAAGCCTCTATGCAAGGTCTTAATTTCCGCTTCACCGAACAACATAGATCGATACATGTGAATATATGCATTGATCTCAAACGTGCACGAAATCATCTGATTACCAGTCAATAATGGAGACCATTAATAGACGCGAGGAAGGCCACCAATAATGGCGATGGTCTCCAAGATGCACAGTACAATCTAACGGGTGTCAAAGATGTTTTTGGCCTCGAACACCCGTAGAATCTCTTAACTAGGAGCCAATAATGAGAATGCATGATCAAACACAAGGCAATTTGCCACTAATGTCTACAAGTACCAAGGCACTGAATGTGTTTCTGGGTTGTCTTCCTAGATAAAGTGTTGAAGTCGATAGGAAGATACCTATCGAAAGGTAGGCAATAATGTGTCCTACATCAATCGACATGAAACAGGACAAGAATGATTTGTTTTTTGAGGAATCTTTGAGCATTGGGTCTAAACTACAGAGGGCATGATGAAAGGATATGCTTGATCGGTTGATGGAGGAAAAAAAATTTCAACCCTTGAACAATAGAAGGCACGACAACGGTTTTAACCATGCAACACTAGACTCATGAACACCAAAGAGTGTTAGGATACAGAGATGCAAGAACAGCGGGATATTTAGGCTAAACTCATACGATGGTAGGATTCATATTGAGAGGCCGTCACAAGGAAGGTTTATCTGAGGGAGTGCCATGTTCAAGGGAATGCTTTCTGCCAAACCATGCTTTCTAATACTGAATAGAGTTGTATTATCTACTTTCCCTGTCTGATTAGTCTAGTGAGTCCAGATGGGTAAACTCATCAATCTTTTCATATTTTAAGAGTTTGAAAAGGACTGCCAAAAGAGCGACTCTGTGCCCTATCTGATTAGCTTAATGAGTACAGATAGGCAAACTCGTAGATCTTTTCATGTTTTCAGAGTCTAAAAAGGATCGTAAAATGAGTGACTCTATATCTTATCTGTGTAATTTAATGAGTCCAGACTAGACAACTCGGTGGTCTTTTCATATGTAGAGAGTCTGAAAAGATCGTAAAGAATGACTCCATGGTGGTCCCTTTCTCATAGTTGTTAACCAGGTGTGACAAAAGGTTAATAGTATACTCGGATCGGTTACTTTTCCATGAGTTAATTTATTGAATCTGGATAAAGAGAAACCTATGTTCAATAGATGTCGACCTCATTTTATTATGAGTACAAGGAGATGGACTAAACTCATTTTTCATCATGAATTTTTAATGAGTCATGTGACGATAAACTCAATACCTTCATCAAATTTTAATGAGTCAAATGAAGAAAACTCAAGGTATATTTTTCAGTTTATTGAGTAAGGAAAAAGAGGTAAAAGAACTGCTCATTCCTTCTTCATAGATTTAACGAGCCCGAAGAAGGGAAAAAACTTGGGGATCTTTCGATTTAAGCGCGAGAAATGGTCCCAAGAAAGCAAGTGCTCTGTTTGCTGTAACGAGCCTAGTTGACAAAAACTCGGGATTTTTCAATTTAACAAGCAAGAAAAAGTACTTGAGAGAATGTTATGGTTACCTTTATAAATTTTTAACGAGCCTAAAGAAAGAACTCGGGATTTTTTCAGTTTTATGAGCGAGAAAAAAGTGCCTAAAAAGAATGCTCTAATGATTTTTTTTTTTTCAGTTTAATGAACTAGAAAAAGAGCGAAAAAGAGTTGCTCGGACTGTCTTCATACGTGTTTAACGAGCCCAACGATGAAAAACTCAGGGATTTTTCAGTTTTTAGAGCGAGAAAACATCCCATAAAACAACATGCTCATATCTTCTTTGTAGTAGTTTAACGAGCCCAAAGAAGTAGACTCGAGATTTTTTGGATTAACGAGCAAGAAAAATACCATAAATAGAATGATCTCTCTTCTTCATGGTAGTTTAATGAGCCTAAAGAAGGATACTCAAGGATTTTTTGGATTAATGAGCAAGAAAAATACCATAAAAAGAATGCTTGGTCTTCTTCGTGGTAGTTTAACAAGCCTGAAGAAGGAGACTCAAGGATTTTTCGGATTAACGAGCAAGAAAAATACCATAAAAAGAATGCTCGAAACTTCTTGATCTCATGCTTGACAGTAGAAGGGTCTATGCCATGCATTTCCTCATAAGACCAAGGGAAAACATCATGGAAATCCTTAAAAGGGTAGGTGAAGCTCACAATTTCTTCAGGATTGCAATTGGCTCCAATATATATGTTTTCCACGATGCTTGTCGTGACAGAAATATCAATGAGCTATGTCTTTGAAATATTGCCCATGTTTCCTTTTGAATCCAAAGTTTGGATAGTCATATATGGTGAGGAAATGGTTTCCAGTGCATTAGGTGACAGGATTTGAAGAGGCATCATGTCTGAATCATATATTGAAACATGATGGTGCGAGTCCTCCCAAGGTCACTCTTCTAAACTCATGATATCTCTAATAGCCTTGCCCTTAGGTAGGACTTGATTGAGTGGATCGAAAGAAGGAGCAGTTATGGGAGGGGCAGTGGAACTATTGGCCATAACCAAAGTGACCAGAGATTCGAATGCAGATTGAATGGCTTTGTAGGCAAATTCAACTGGTGACAACGACATTTGTTCTCTATAAGTGTCAATGTCTGAAGGGGTCGGGAGGATCCAAGGATCGTTGAGTTCATCAGGAATGGATGAAACAATAGAGACCATCTGTGGAACTGTGGGTGGTGGAAGAGGGAAACAACCCATTATGGAAGAGCCCTTCAGTAGACCAATACCAATACTGATGTAAGAGTCAAGTACACCACCCACTAAGGGTAGAGAGCTGCTAGGTAGCAAAAAGTAATTTGGGGTGCAAAAGGACAGCTGGTCCACTATGACTATCCTTCCATCCAAGGGAAAGAGGATGATACGGAATACCAAACACACAACGGCCTTCATGGAATAAGTCCAAGTGCGGCCCAAAAGCAGATTATAGTCAAGTTTATGATCCACGACTTCAATATCTACCATTATTGTTTTCCCACTCAAGGTGATGGGATAGCTAGCTAGGTAACCTTTGGGATGAAAGTATGGCTGTTGAAAACTTTAAGGGAATTCGACTGTGGGGATAGGGTTGGAGAACCCAAAGCGAGCCAACATGAAGCTGACATGACACAGGTAGAAGCACCTTAGTTGATGACAGTTCTATGTATACCTTTACCTTTCAAAAAAATTTGCACTTGAAATGCAAGCTGGTGGGAAAGGGGAGGTTTACACTTTTCCATGTTGAAAACTGCAAGCATGGAATCGAGTTGGTCGATACCACCAATAGCCGAAAGCAAAGATTTCCTTTGTGCTGGGCATGTTTGTAATACTTCAAGCGTTAACATAGCCGACACGCTTGTGCTAAGTCTTCTACAATGTTGTAAATTTTAGCGGCATGTGAAGATGTATTGTGCGTTGTGCATCAAAGTGCGCCTTTGGGGGTGCAAGTTAGAAGGTCAACAACTGGCCTTTGGATATGAAAATCGTTGGGTGGCTATGGGTTTTGACTTGATGCGGGTTCCTCTAGATGAGCGATAGGAACTCCATAGGATTTGGCTTTTGTTTGTAGATCTACAATTTCAAATGTGTAAATGGTAGGATATCCTTCACCAGCTAAAGGATGTTGTGAACCACGTTGCCCCCTTGTGAGGGTAACGGTTGGTTTTCAATCAGGTGTTGTTGCTGCTGAGTGGGGAAAGGATTATTCAGGACAGCGAGGGTCCTACTAGTATCCTTTTTAGCAATGAAATCTGTGCATTCCTGAAGACACGGACACAGATATGTCATGTGGTCTTCAGCACAGATTTTGCAAGGGAATCTGGTGGGTTTATCTTTTCCTTCATCAGAAGGCACAACAACCTTTTGCTTTGGGTTTTGCTGCTTTGTTGACTGCTCCTCAGAAGGAGCGGTCTTTTTGTTATTCTTCTTGTTCTTATCACCGAGTTTTTGTGTAGACTGCATAAAGTTTATCATGGTGGTAGGAAGAGCAATCGATTTGGTAATAGTGGAAGCATTGGAGTTGCGAGGGGCATTAGGGATTACATCGTAAAGAGTGCCAAACTATGAATATATCAGATCTAAGTGCTGGGCACAATGTATGGATTGGTCTTCTGTGACCGCACCACCTAAAGCGACATCTTTAGAAATTTGCGGGAGTGACTTGCAGAACAAGTATGCTAAGAGATAGTCTGGGAAGGGATCTTTAACTAACATCCACCTACATCTCCATTCATGTATATGATCAGAGATGTGGGTGGCGGTATCCTGACATAGTGAAGTGAGGAGCTCTGTCCCAGTCTCATAGCGGATGGGTAGCTGGAAGTGGTTTAGGAATTCCATCGCTAGAGCATCGAAAGTATTTACTGATGTGCGTGGTAAGTCAATGTACCACTTAGCTGCGTTGCAAGTGAGGGTGCAAGGAAAAATACATAACCAGACACTATCGTCCACCATGGAGTTGGAAACACACCAAAGATGGTAGGTGGTGATGTGAGTGCCTAGATGCTCCCCTTGTTTCCCTTCGAACTTGGGGATGTTTGTTGGTATCTTATGCGGGATCGGCGGCCAAAGTAAGTTGTGGTAGATGGGGTCATTTGTAAGTCTGTACAAGTCGGGGATATGCAACGTTGCTAAGAAAGGCAAAGTGTGTGGTGACCCGACTCGAACCAAGGCGATGACATATGACTTGAAGAACCTTGTTGTCCTCCCATAGTTTGAGTCCAAATATTATACATAGGTTGCGTGGTATAGTAATTGCCTCGGGGTATAGCATTGTAGTGTGGGTTTCCATGGGGACTCTGATGTTGGGGTATAGATTTCCCCCAGGATAAGCAATGCCCCCTTGACTCATTTGAATTTGTGAGTAGGGTGCCCCCATGGATTGGTTGGGACCTCCTTGAGGATTCCCGCCCACCACAGAACTAACCATATGTCCTTGATTGACATAAGGAACGCTCATGTCAATCAATGACTGACCATGAATGCTTGAGAATGGAGGGGGAACTGTTACGTTCCCGACCGGTATGTGCATATTGGGAATGACCCCAGATACTTGGATCTGGGGGATTGAACTATACATTGGCTACTGACCATATTGTTTGTGGATGGGAACCGCGCTAATAGTGTTATATTGGCTGTTATATGGAGCGCTGTATGTAGCACTTGTCGAAGGCATACAGTTTGACACTAAAGGGGTGAAACCTAGCATCAGTTGGGTTCCACTCGTGGAGGGTGTCATGTGAGTGGTTGTACCTGGGACAATTGGGATAGTGGGATTCGCCATCAATGGTGTGGTGGTGGCTGTCGACTGGGGAAGTGGTGGAGGACCAAAAGTGTCCACAAAGTTCCACGACCCGTTAATCATCGACGGGATGGATGGAAATGTTCCACCTACAGATTCAGGGAGTACAGGTGCCTCTAGAACCAAGAGTGGATCCAACGGATTCGTGAGCGGAGGGTTAAAGTGAGGAAGAAATCCTTCGGTAAAGAAATCCTCGAGCAAACTTGAATCGTCGATTGTCCACACAGATTCCATTTGAGATCTGGGAGACTGATTCCCCGAAGATGGGGAATTTGGTTCACTAGAGCTCGACAGATCTTCCACAATGAGTGGAGGAAGTCCTAGCAATCATCTAGATTGACGACAAGGGCCAGATGTAGCCACGGTGACTATTAGTTTTTATCAATAAATTTTATCGTGATATTTGTTAAAGTCTCAAATGATAACACATGAGTACCTTAAAAAATATAAAAAAATACACTAAGTTGATCAATCAGCAAACAGAGGGAACTGACCCTGTCTGATAAACACCGATCACTGGAGATGAAACCCAGTATCACAATGAATAATAGAGAGGGCTGGCCAAATGTACAGTTATGGTTACTCTAGAGCTTCGCTCGAACTTCAGATTGAGGGGCGAAGTACTCTCATGAAGACGAGCACCCTCCCAAAAACTGAAGACATAGTAGGTTCGTCTATGTCAGGTACCAAGGCAGCCTACCCCAATCACCTTGTGTAAGTCCCTAAAAGCTTGGCCACTAAGGATACTTCAGATCATTGACACTACTGGTGGGGACATAGTCACAGACAGTACGCTATGTGGGCAGGATACCTGAGTCCCCGACTCAGCTTCAAAATCCTTAAAGGGATCCCCAATACACAGAATATCCAAAGTATTTGCAAGCGAAGGTGAGATACCTTCACTTACAGTCCGATGTTGTCTCGTATTTAGCTCTGTTTTGACTAGAGTGGTCCCGGTAGTATGAGTGCAGAAGGAATTTTCACTCTTTTAATGACACTAGTTTTGGTTTTCGATCTTGGGCAATTTATTCACACTGCCTATCCCAAGATCCTAGCCTGAACTAATGTTTGTTTGCTCAATAAAGAGTTACTGATTGATTTTAGGTAAATTTTATGTGTACTTTTTTATTGTCTTCAGTAGGGAGTTGACGTATGAAATGTGATGGGGCTCCGACTCAAAAAATCATGCACAAGACAATGCTTTAAACAATATTCAATTCGATGAAAACAAGCTGCATTCTACAAGTGAGAGTCTTTCACATATTCATATTTGTTCTATGCATCTTAGTCATTATAACACTTGTATAACCAACATAAATATTTCCAATGCTTTCCTAACAACTATTTGAAACCAAAATAAAACAACTTTTAACTAGCTAAACAAAAGAATGAATAAAAATAGTGGATCTTTCTTTCATAAAAAACTTTTTCAAGAAAAAACAACTTGTTTCCTAAAAAAAACTTTTAGGACACCTATCTTGCTAACAAAATGCAGTAGCAGATCCTCTTTCAGTCCATGAGCAGGCTTCCTATCCCCTTGGGTTTGCAGAAACAGCTGGAAATCAAGATTTTTGGAGACTAACGCTCTGTAGCAGTGGCCACACAGAGTTACTAGGTCCACTAACACTCTCTGTGTGCAGACACAGTGCTTTATAAAACACTGTGTAGTCTGCTAACCTGCGTTAGTGTGGGAAAATAGTTCAAAACAGGGCTTCTTGCATCATATTCAATGATGAATATATGTAGGCAGGATGCAACAAGATTTTGGTGGGTCAAAAAGGGAATGTAGAAGTATAGGGAGGTCTTAGAAGGAGGAGGAAACTGAGAACTGTTTGGGTAAACTGGGAACTAGATGTATAGTCCCCAATGGAGTCGCCAATTCTGCTATAGGATAAAATGCACGGTTTATGGAGAATGGAGATACCCTCAAAGGTTTTCCCGGGACCTTTGGCAGACTGTAAGATTATCTCCAACCATAAAAAAGTTACATGCATGTTTATAAACAATAACTAACTATCAAAGTAGGACAAATAGATTACCTCAAGCCTCCGTGTAGATTTGCTGGATAGCGCAATGCAACTAATTGGAAGTCCCCTGAGCTGGCTCCAGATCAAGTCCTGCACATAGAAGAGGCAAGCATAATCACATCATACAACTCTGATAACTAATACATGAATACATAAAAGAACATCTAGTTACACATAACTAAGCTACTCATGTTAAAAGGTATTGGACAAACAAATGAATGAATGATAGTACCAACACCACAGAGTAGACAGTACAACTGCAGTTCTATATTAATGTCGAAAGAGTGATTACAACCATCTGTTGCATCAGCCTTCCCTTACCCCTCCAACTTCTTTGTCTCTCTCTCTTCTTACCATCTTCTTGTGATTTGAGACAATGCTCAACAATCAAGTATGCTATCCTTTCAAATGATCTGACCTCTATCATCATAGCCCTAGCTTTTCTCATGTAGTAATTGAGTTAGGGTTGCCAAGTTCCTCCATGAGTTCCTTAGGGTAAAAGCAATGAAGTTGCCATGCTTTTCAGCTCTTTCCCATTTGCCTCCTTCATTAGGATTAGAAATCCCCCAAATAGGTCGAACTTGAGATGTTTCTTTACTTTTCTTGAGTAGATCTAGAAGCAAATATCTAGATATTTATGAGTCAATTCGGTCCCTTGAACCTTAGAACTTCATTAAGGTCCACTAACGTTGTTCTCGAACTAGCAACTAGAGTCAGTTGGGTCACTAACGCTCTCTTAGGCTTGCAGATAAGCTTTATAAAGTATTTTTTCAGTGCATAGCTAGTGTTAGTGTGGAAACAAGGCATGTGATCTTGGTCTTTTCTTCAGCTATCATGTCTTTCCCCTCTGAGCTAATGAGGGGGTCAATTTGTTGTATAACATGGAGGAAAATATTGAGAGGGTGGGGTTACAAGAAATATTGGGGTGGGGTTGAGGGGAAATATTGAGAGGGTGGGTGTCACGCCCCTACACCTACGGTAGTCTTTCAACCGCTTATAGCAAGGTGCTGCACCACCGAACACTTTATTTTCACTAATACTTATGTTCATGGACTACACCTAACCATTCGATACTTAGTTTATTTTCGTTACCAAATATTATTATTAGCCTTTATACAGATGAAAACCCATACATATTCATCATCAACAACATTATACAATAGAAATGCACAACAGTATAAAGGGAGGGGCAACTCCCTGCAATATGAGTCTGCCTGAATCAATATATATAGTCTTCTTTTATAAGTACAAGTTAAATCTTGGGAAACCCCAAATTTACACTTAGCCAAATTTTCACAACTTCAGCAAACTTGGTTGCCCAGCTTGTCGACACCTCCACACGACTCACCAACCCTTTGTTCACCTCGTTGTATGATCGTGTTGTTTGCCCAACTTGGGCACACCTCGTCGCAACCAAGTCGCCACACACGGGTGCCTCCGCACGAGTCACACCTCCATTCAGAACTCCAACACTTCATCATTTCCACCGTTTCGTTGTGCACGGCTCGCCCTACCCAAGTCGCCCATCCGCACGATTCTTCGTTTCGATGTGCATGGGGCGCCCTCGCCCGGTTGCCCATCCGCACGTCCACCCATTCACCCAAACTCATTCACCCAAACAACTTCACCCGAGTCACCATGTGACTTCACTCGGATCACCACACGACTTCACCCGATTCGCCCGAATGGCCTCACCCAGGTCGCCCAACGACCTCACCCGGCTTCCCTGAACGATTTCACCCAGGTCGCCTGACGAACTCACCCGGCTCGCCCGAACGACCTCACCCAGTTCGCCCAAACGACCTTGCCCGAGTTTCCTGCCCGATGACCTCGCTCGAGTTTTGCGTGAATGACCTTGCCCGAGTTCTGCCCGACCACCTCACCGAAGTTTTCTGCACGAGTTTTTCGCCCGAGTTTTCTGCGCGAGTTTTTCACCCAAGTTTCTCACCCAAGTTTTTCACTCGACTTTTCTGCACGAGTTTTTCACCCGAGTTTCGCTCATTGTGCGGGCTCATCCACACACTACAGAACTCTTTGTTCGAACTCGTGTTGATCGAATGATGGTCATTTGCCTCCAAACACCCTCCAATATATACGGGCGAGTGGTGGGTTATGTCACCCGGCTGACCCACACCAAACGCCCAACTGACTCGTTCATAATGCGAACTCTCGCCCATGAAGTGGGTCGGCCCGCCCAACTCGTGGGACCGCCCCCTCATCGCTCACCCAACGCCTTATAAACTCATCCAAGGTTCATTTCGTTTAACATTTCGCACGAGCTCCTCGCACGCACTTCACATGGTGGAGTCACCCAGACCGCAGGTCCTTACATCCTCCCCCACTTGAAGTCATTATCATCCTTGACAATATCTCATCTAGGCAACCATCTGTCACCAAGATATCCATACCAAGGCATACACCCCATCAGTATGTCTTATATCAGAGATCATCTCAATCCATGATCATCAACCATCTCGTCGCAATCTCCACATGTTGCTCTCCATTGTGGAAGGTTGGCCCCTCCATCTCAAGCTACATGCTTCCTGCAACATATCATGTTGACCTCATCATGTATCATTATCGTGTGAACTGCTGCCATGATACTCCAACAAATGCTAACACATCTCTATACACTATTGACCCCCATGACTCGAACTAGTTGGGTAGCTAATCCAACTGTCACGCCCAAACCATGAGAATGCACATCCTCATGCCACCATCAGTTGTCTCTCTGAACATCCCGTCACATCATCAACTCAATCAAGAATCCATCTCCATATAAGTAAGCCATGTCCAGGTCCATGAAGTAGTCTCCATGTCATCTGCAACATGTTGTCCATGATGTTTGGTGTCAATGTGATGCATGAAATCAACCGCATCTATCCCAACATCATCCATCTACAAAACATCCATCTCCTCAAAGTGAAGAGATCATCTCATCAACCCCAACTCTCGATGTGCCACATCCAGGTCCATAAAGCTACCTCCATCATATCTGTAATGTGCCATCCCTCAAGTCTTCCATAGAAACAAGTATACACTTGTCTCATCTACCCATGTGCTACCCACGATCATAGATCAATCAACTCCCATGTCAAAAGTGGTTAAGTCTTAGCTCAACCCATGCCCAAGTGTTGCCACCAAGGTATCATCATCGTTGTAACTCCATCACTCCAAAGTGTCTCATATCGATCCTCCTCATCAAGTCACTCTTTCAAGCCACACCCATATATGTACTCGAAAGTATGCACCCCATCTTGCATCAAAGTCTCCGACCTCAGCTCCTCAATGCATCAGATCCTCCAAGTCTACCATATATGAAGTCTCCCTGGAAGTCACAACCTCATGTCATCATGAGCTCCATGAGTCATCTCCAACCAACATCTAGCAAGCATACAAGTCTCGGCCCAAAGGTCTCTGCAAGATGTCTCAACTCTCCATGTAGTAGGAATTCTCCATAGTCTACTCACAAATCCATCCAAGCCCATGGCCTTGTTGTACAGGAGTGCTCAACCTCTCCATCAGTTCATAATCAAAACATCCCCATGTCACGCCAGCAAATCTACCTACACAACATCCCTACCTTGGCACTCCTCATTAGATGTCCATAAGTGACACCTCTACAAGTGCTCCTGCATCATGTCCCTGCATAAAACTGTCATGCTCCATGTCTCCAACCTGATTTCCATGACTAAGTTGCCCATGTTGTCCAACCAAGTAGACCCATCACAACAATCGGTCATCCTCATCCAAGTCTGCAATCTTCGGTCTAGTGAACTCGGTCACCCAACCATATCATCATCTCATGAGTCTCTCCTCATAGCTCCCCCACTAAAGGTTCCACCAAGACTTTCTCTTGGTCTCGGCCATGAGAAGTCCACCCAAGTATCATCAAACTCAAGTGTGTGCCCTCCAATCTATCCATGAGTCATGCTAGGCACTTAGCCAATTCTCCATGTGGCTAAAGCATGACCCAATCCTTCACAACGATCATCATGTTCCTCCCTTATCATGAGCCTTTGTACCTTCCACCATAAGGTCACAAACAACCCTAACAAGTCCTGCAACAGTAAACAATCCTTGCTTCTCCATACAAGGTCTCATCATAGACATCCATGGTAAGATGCTCCCCTACATCGGCAAACTGGCTTTGCTCTTCCCTACATACGGTTCACCTGCCAACTGCTCAAGTGAAACACAAGTATCAATAGTACTTACATCATCATCATGAGGTTCCTCCATGTGAGTATCCTCATCCATCCATGTCTGCAAATTGCACGATCCTGGTCCAACTTGATTAATTGCAAGTTCATCGTCCATCGTCGTCATATCTGCAACATCCTCAATCATCACGGCTTCCTTTTCCTTGTTAGCATAATCTGCAACTTCATCCTGCTCCATTGTCCAACCAAATTGAAGATTCATCTTCAACATTCTTTTCCAAGACTTCAAGCTTCTCTCGAATCCGAGGGTTCTCTTCTTTCATCCGCTTCAACCTGTATAAGGTAAGCAAGAGCTGCCCTTCGCATTCTTCCAAACCTGCCATGTTTTGTTGTTCAGCTTGGCCTAAGCACAAAGCTTAACCTCTGCTAAACCTGTTTCACCATTCACCAGCTTCACCAAGTTCCTTGCAATCATGAACTAGCCCTTGTTCCACTTGTATGTGAAACCAACTTCCTTCACCTGCAAGTTCTCGCTTCCACTGTCATCAACTGTCAAGCTTCTTCAACCCTGAATCAACTTCAATACCATCTGCACTTCGTCACGAGCAACCCTGCTCTGATACCAACTGTCATGCCCCTACACCTACGGTAGTCTTTCAACCGCTTATAGCGAGGTGCGGCACCACCAAACACTTTCTTTTCACCAATACTTATGTTCATGGACTACACCTAACCATTCGATACTTAGTTTATTCTCGTTACCAAGTATTATTATTAGCCTTTATACAGATAAAAACCCATACATATTCATCATCAACAACATTATACAATAGAAATGCACAAAAGTATAAAGGGAGGGGCAACTCCCTGCAATATGAGTATGCCCGAATCAATATATATAGTCTTCTTTTATAAGTACAAGTTAAATCTTGGGAAACCCCAAATTTACACTTAGCCAAATTTTCACAACTTCGTCAAACTTGGTTGCCCAGCTTGTCGGCACCTCTACACGACTCACCAACCCTTCGTTCACCTCATCGTACGTTCGTGTTGTTTGCCCAACTTGGGCATGCCTCGTCGCAACCAAGTCACCACACACAGCTGCCTCCGCACGAGTCACACCTCCATTCACAACTCCAACACTTCATTGTTTCCATCGTTTCGTCGTGCACGGTGCGCCCTACCCAAGTCGCCCATCCGCACCATTCTTCGTTTCGGCATGCATGGCGCGCCCTCGCCCGGCCACCCCTCCACACGTGTACCCGTTCACCCGAACAACTTCACCCGAGTCACCACACGACTTCACCCGGGTCGCCACACAAATTCAACCGGTTCGTCCGAACAACCTCACCTGGTTGCCCAACGACCTCACCCGGCTTGCCCGAATGACTTCACCCGGGTCGCCCAACGAACTCACCCAGCTCGCCCGAACGACCTCACCCGATTCGCCCAAACGACCTCGCCCGAGTTTCCTACCCGACGACCTCGCCCAAATTCTACCTAAACGACCTCGCCCAAGTTCTACCCGACGACCTCACCCGAGTTTTATGCACGAGTTTCTTGCATGAGTTTTTCGCCCGAGTTTTTTGCACGAGTTTTTCACTCGAGTTTCTCACCCGAGTTTTTCACCCGACTTTTCTACACGAGTTTTTCGCTCGAGTTCCACCCGTCGTGCGGGCTCATCCACGCATTGCAGAACTCCTTGTTCGAACTCATGTTGATCGAATGATGGTCGTTTGTCTCCAAATGCCCTCCAATATATAGGGGGGTGGCGGGTTATGTCACCCAGCCAACCCACATCAAACGCCCAGCCAACTCGTTCATAATGCGAACTCTCGCCCATGAGGTGGGTCAGCTCGCCCAACTCGTGGGACCGCCCCCTCATCGCTCACCCAATATCTTATAAACTAATCCAAGGTTCATTTCGTTTCACATTTCGCACAAGCTCCTCGCACGCACTTCGCACGGTGGAGTCGCTTGGACCGCAGGTCCTTACAATGGGGGTGCAAGAAATATTGGGGTGGGGTTGGGGGAAATATTGAGAGAGTAGGGCTATAGGAAATATTGGGTAAATTATAATAATTTACCCAATATTCCTCATCCCACATATATGAGGGAAGAGGAGAGGGAAATATTTGGTAAGTTATTATAATATACCAAACATTTCCTCCCACCTCTACAAAAGCCCCCACTTATATGGGGGTAAGGGAAAATACTGAGTAAATTTTAAGGTATTAGGTAATTTATTATAATTTACTCATATAAATTCTGTTGGGAGAAATATTAGATAAATTATTATAATTTACCCAATATTCCTTCCAACCACAACTCATATCACTCAAAAATTTGTAATAATATTACAATACTTTTTATTAGGAACATGAAGAACATCACATATAGGTTAAAACTATGATACAAAAATCTTAAAAATCACCATGGTTGATGTCTTTGCAAATATTAAACAACAAAATATCACAATCAACTCTACCAAAGTGATAAGTAAACGTATTAAAAATAGATATATAGTAATTGAGAAAATTAAAAAACAAGTAATCATAAAATATAATCTAACCATATATGAAATCTCAATTATAAAAAATAATATATATTAAAAATTACAACCATAGTTTACATATTCTTAAACTTAATAATACTCACCACATGATATTCTTTAAATAACAATCTATAAAATTCATTATTTTAAAAACATTATATAGACGACGACGACGACGACGACAACGACGACGACGACGACGACGACGACGACGGCGGCGGCGGCGGCGGTCCACTAAAAATAAAATAAATGATTAATTTTAAAAAAAATCAATTAATTTGCCTAGCTTATTTTAAATATTAATTATTTTACTTTTCACATGATATTCATTTTACTTTTCCAATCTCTTTCCTTTTAAAATTAGTTATTGTTAAATCAAATTATTTTGAAATGAATGTTTATAATGTAAACTTTACTTTAATTGAAATTTTATTATTACATTATTAAGTCATAATAAAATTATTTAAGATTCCAGGTTTAACTCTGAACTTTTCAATAAACGATCATCAAGAAATTTATAATTGATTTGTTTCCTCATTTATCACAAAAGGTAAAGGATTGACAAGATATAATTTGTTTTCTCATCTGGCATTGTAACACATAACACAACCGTACATATTATTTAAATAATTCTGCAAGGTAGGGTCAAAATAATCCCCGACCGATATTATATGTCCCACATAATAATAAAAGGATGATTTTCATCGTGTTCATTTCCTATCTGTCATTTCACTTTGAAAACTTCACCGCTCATTAATACAATTTAAAATTAAGTGCATCGGTCATATCTTTCGTTAAAAATTATATAGGTACATATGAAAGGATAAGGTCAGGACTCGAGTACACCTCGTGTTATACAGTCAAGTACGCCTTTTCATTAATTTATCAAAACGTTATCTCTTGTGCCCAGCGAAAGTCTTCATCGTTCATTGAAATCAACTCACTGCTCGCTGATTCATGACTGGCCACTATTCAATTTATTGTACCTCACGGCCAGTTTTTACAAACCTTACGATTAGGTTTTGTTAATTATGTTGTTGATAATATGAATTGGGTGGAGTTTAGATTTCATTAGTTTTAGAATCAAATTTTAGGGGAGTGACCGGAGTGTTTAATCTCTAAAGACTGCTGGATAATTTTTTCCCGAGCATTATAATAATTAATTAGAAAATAATAATAATTGTAATATGTGCTGTTTTGAAAGTTTATGGTTGATCTTATAGAATTTGAAATATGAGTGAATGATGCGTTTTCTATAGCGTCTTCGTGTTCATGTTCTCGACGATATTCCTTTGTAAGGTCTAAATTTGTCCCTTTATTTTTCTTTCCCGATAATTTGGCTTGCCGACATGATTTTTGGTTTTGGGATTGTAGATCAAGATGGATCACACCAAGGTTGTTCGTCTCCCAATTTTACAAAAGACTGTCAATTCGATGGCGAGGACTCAAGTAGTGGACACAATTTCATGCTGTCTCAGCTCCTCTGTGAGCTACTCCAGGTATATCAGTCATTCTCATTTTCCTCATTTGTGTCTTCACGTTATCAAGTCTGTTTCGGGTTTCGGAATCCTCTTTTGTTGTGAAATCTTAGACGATAACAGTGTATAAATACCTACATGGTTCTTGATAATTACGAGATATGTAGTTAGTTGCCAACCAAAACCTAGATCATCCAACATCGTCCATGGTAAGTTGCAGCATAATCAGTTTCAGACTTAGAACAAGCCATTCTACAATTTATTGTAGACATGGTGATTGATAAGACATCATTGGATTCAGTAACCTAATCGCCAATTTTTCCCCCCGCCTCATATGCATTGTGAGAGACTAACAAATTAAGATTAACAATGACTTTGCGTCTTCCAGGATTTACCTTCCCCGATCTGCACATTTACACTATTATCAATTATATTCGCCATTTTTGTCAACCACTCCCCACTCCCACGTGATTAACATACTATAAAACTAGCTCAGAATGAGATCAATCTAGCGCAGTGTTTTACAACTCCGACTCCGACTCCGACTCCGACTCGGCCGAGGGTCGACTCCGACTCCAATTCGGACTCGTTATCGACTCAGCCGACTCGATTTCAATGACTCGGTCGTTGTAAAAAATACATTAAATATTTATTTTTTATAAAAACACATAATTAAAGATTTTCATTCATGTTTCCAAACACACAGCCATTTAGAATATAGATAGAAGACAACATATGATCAAAGTAGGCTCATGAATATATTCATTATATCAAAATGGCACCCAGTGCATTGTCCAATACATACACGATGATGATATAGAGATCAAAACAAAAACACATAACCAAGGAGGCTATAAATGGTTTCTACAACAAAAGTCTGTGACCAGTACTACTGGCTACTGCTAGAGTTGCCAACATCATCTGGCTCAGTGTTACTTGGGAGCAAGAGCGAAAGTGGGGAGCGAGAGCGAAAACGGGAGCGGGAGCAACATTTTCATAAGCTCCTGGTTTGGGAGCGAATCCCGGAGGGGTTCAACAACCAATGTCACTAACATCAAGGTACATAGAGGGATTGGTGCTCTTGATTAAATACGAGTTCCATACCCTAATACATGACAAAATTCAATGGAAACATTGCAATCCTCCAATCCTGAAAAACTGATAAGTCTCCTGGATTTTGAATGAAATTTAAAAATCTACTTTCTCCATATGAAATCCAATGAGGCCGAAACCACTCTCAAACATCCTGAGTCATTTCATGGTAATGTTAAAAATTTAAGTAAAAGGATGTAAATGAAGATTAAGGAGAATGTCACTTTTACTTTAAGAATTTAACATTACCATGAAATTTGAATAGCATATCAATAGTAGAGAGCATTTGAGTGTGTTAAATAGGGTTTGGGAGGGGAAATGGACCCCAAATAACATTTAGCTAATTCATAAAACACATTGGAGTCCAAACCAATCAGCGAACACCTTAAAATTTCATTAATGTTAAATCGTTGTTTTGGATGGGGTTACGGGCCACTATTTATGACTCGGCTGAGTCAATATGGAAACGGCCGAGTTGGCCGAGTCAGCCATGACTCAGCCAAGTCATTAAATCACTCGGCCAAGTCATGGCTGACTCAGCCAAGTGAACTGTTTCTTCAACCGAGTCACAGTTTTGGCCAATGAAACGAATCAACTCAGCCGTTTCCGTTTCGAATCGACCGAATTTTAAAACTATGATCCAGACTAAATATATTAGATTTAAAAATCCCCACTCAAGTGATTAACATATTATAAAACTAGCTCCTATTGAGATCAATCAAGAGTAAATATGGAAACATTTATTCTCCATTTTTGTCCACCACTCCCTCTCCGATGTGATTAACATATTATAAAACTAGTTCAGATTGAGATCAATCTAGAATAAATATGGAAACATTTATTCGCCTTTTTTGTCCACCACTCCCACGTGATTAACATATTATAAAACTACCTCAGACTCGGATCAATCTAGAGTAAATATCGCAACAGTCATTAGATTTAAAAATCCCCACTCCCACGTGATTAACATATTATAAAACTAGCTCAGATTGAGATCAATCCAGAGTAGATATGGAAACATTTATTCGCCATTTTTGTCCACGACTCCCACGTGATTAACATATTATAGAACGAGCTCAGACTCAGATTAATCCAGAGTAAATATCGAAACATTTATTGGATTTAAAAATCCTACTGTATAAGTTATTAACATATTATAAAATTAATTCAGATTGAGATGAATCCAGAGTAAATATAGAGAGCATCATCTGATCCAATGAGTGTTAAGTGGATTATTTAAAAATGATGAGAAATTAGTTAGTTATGACTATTTTTCATCAAACTGATCATAGACAAATCACTCAAAAAATGATATCTAATATAATGCACTGTGGAAACTCCCAATATTTGATTCAAAAGAGTGAAGGGAAGAGAGACACTACTTGCTAAGGTTTTGCAAATGGAATAGCAAGCTAAGCTAAGTGGGCTTGATTGTGGGGAAAACTCCACGGTGGATGGGTGACCCAGGGAAGTCTTGGTTACTGAGTGCAAGCCCTGGAAGTGATGATTATTTCACTAGTTTCAATCCCACTTATCCACCCCTGTGAGCATCACCCAATGCAATGAGTGTTAAGTGGACTATTCAAAAATCATGAGAAATTAATCAATTACGACTACCTCTCATATAATGCATTGTGGAAACTCTCAATACTTCACATTTATTAGACATTTTAATGGGTTATAATAAAAATAAATCATAACAACTAACTATATTATAATTTTATCTCAAATTATAATTATTAATAATAAATAATATTGTTATTCAAAAATTTTCAAAAGATCTTAGTAAAGTTAAAAAAAATAAAAACTCAATTACATTATAATTTAATTAAATTTAGTGTAGTTATTAATAATATATAAAATTATATAATATATATTAAAACCATGAAACAAGATTATTAATTATGGACATTTATTTCAACGTTATCATAGAGATTTTAATACGTAAGAATGCTTTGTTACAATACCATGCCTTATTAATACCACATGCCCAAAAAATCATAATTCATTTCATAGGACACTTTTTAATATGACAATTTTTTTACTTAACCAATTTAATTAACCCATGAAGTGTAGATTAGTTAGTTTGTGTTGGGTTTAATCTTTTGGGGTCACAAGTTCAAACCTCATGGGAAAGGATTGAGAATGGAAGCCACTATGAGTGATTACCGCAACATAACTACTTTGAAAATAAATTTCAACCTTTAATTTGTTTATATTTGTGTATATAATTGTGAATATTTTAGAAAATTTAATAGAAATTAAATCTCCACCATGAATATTATTAAATTAAAATTAAAAATCCTATTCCAAAATAAATCTGAAATATTTAATCCATATCATTGAAAATATTATATTAAAATTTAAAATAATAAAATATATAAATGATGAAAAGATTTAAATATATTATAGTATATCAAAGTTACCATTTAATTAATATAAAATTATAAAATATTTAATACGTACAAATTATACATATATATAGACGGGAGGTTATCACGATGTTTGCTGTTCCACGAGCACTGCATTTGAGTTAGGTCAAAGCTATTGCTATCGATAAGGAAAAAGCGAGTTTTAATGTTTGCGAGAATGCTGAGCAGAAGAGTACTTCTGGTCGATTTGTAATGAAATATTTGCGATTCAGAGGATACAATGCAGCATCTGTCTCGGTGGGAGCGAACTAGTGGACATCTGCAGGTCTGTCGGCGTTCTCGAAATAGTAGTACCAACTCATCCCATTTTGACGGTCCCTCCTGAAACCCAACTTGTGTCTTGCGTCGAAAGCCAGTTGATCTTCTTTTTGAGTTTCCTTAAGCTGGTCGTACCACTTTAAATTCAATGGATATAGATTTATTTGTTGCCATCTTGTCTTTGTTTCTGAAATGGGCGACATCTGGTTTGCGTGTACAAGAAGTTACGAGTTCATAGATGTAGTTATCGAGAAAAACGAGCGTTTCTTTGTGGACATCGATTTCAGGGCCCAATTCGAAATAGCACGACCTACGGGCTCTTACAACGACCTGCTACAGAAGATTCCCACTTTGTTCGTCGGGAGGGCAGAGAAGTTATGCTCGGTCGTCAAGATTATGTGCGACGCAGCCAGGAGATTAAGGAGAAAGAAATGTACATTCCGCCTTGGAGGAAATACGGTTACATGCAAAATAAATGGCTGGCTTCTTACAACAGAACTACCAACCCAGCTGATGCCAGAGCCGCGGAGAATGCTTTATTTCAATTTCCATCTCCAAGCATGGAGCTTCGGCCTACGAGGTGGAATGCTAGCGTACTTGTCGACCAAATGGAGGAAGGCAACGTACCCTCTGAGAGAAACCTCACTGCCAAGTCAAAATATACAGAGCACGCCATTAATGAACGGTTCGAGACTCGTGATCTGTTTTTGAAAATAGGGGGCCGAGAAAGACATGTAAATAGGATTTCAGGGTTGGCCACGCCCTTGGAAGAGGCTGGTCTTACTACCATGACCCCTTCGAAATCTCGGATGATAATTTGAAATTGCGACACCGTTATTTTCTTTTGGAATCTCTGCTAGAGGAATATAAAACTGGATATGATATTCACAAACAATATTGTATCATTGTATATTCACAATATTTTATCACATCATTCATAAAACTTAAATTAATTATTTTATATTTTACGTCATATTATCATACAATTTGAGTTGGTTTAATGGTTAAGAGCATGTGTTTCTTCCTAAAAAGCTACAGATTCAAAACCAGAGAAGTAGAATATGTATGTCTTTGTAAACTTAGTAACACAAATCTGGTGTCTAGATTGACCCTAACCTTAAAAATAGATAATAATAATATATATAATTTAAAAACAAAATACAGTACATTGATATGTGGTTTCACTGTAAGTCTACTTAGGTTTCCCTGTAAGTCTACTTGGACGAAGCCTGGGAGACCGTAGTTCAAATCTCATTGAGTACATTGGCTTGATGTGGTGGATGCTCGAGAAGTAGATTCCCCACACCCCATTGGCATCAGGAGAGGGTGTCTAGATTGGCCCTAACCTTAAAAATAGATAATAATAATATATATAATTTAAAAACAAAATACAATACATTGATGTGGTTTTTCACTGTAAGTCTACTTGGGCCTCGGAGACCATAGTTCGAATCTCATTGAGTACATT
This sequence comes from Pinus taeda, assembly GCA_000404065.3. Classification (NCBI taxonomy): domain Eukaryota; kingdom Viridiplantae; phylum Streptophyta; class Pinopsida; order Pinales; family Pinaceae; genus Pinus; species Pinus taeda. The sequence continues at coordinate 137,515 of APFE031578390.1, forward strand.
GGCTTGTTGTGGTGGATGTGTGTGGTTTCACTGAGAGGGTGTCTAGATTGGCCCTAACCTTAAAAATAGATAATAATAATATATATAATTGAAAAACAAAATGCAGTACATTGATGTGTGGTTTCACTGTAAGTCTACTTGGGCCTGGGAGACCCTAGTTCGAATCTCATTGAGTACATTGGCTTGTTGTGGTGGATGTGTGTGGTTTCACTGTAAGTCTACTTGGGCGAAGCCTGGGAGATCGTAGTTCAAATCTCATTGAGTACATTGGCTTGCTGTGGTGGATGCTCGAGAAGCAGATTCCCCACCCTCGCTGTGGTTGATGCTTGAGAAGCAGATTCCCCACACCCCCTTGGCAGCACGAGAGTCCTGCTTTTCTAAAACCATAGGATCTTAGTATATCTACTTGCAGTTATTTGGATGTACTCTTGCTTTGCTAAAACCATAAATGCTCGAGAAGCAAATTGATGTACTCTTGCTTTGCTAAAACCATAAATGCTCGAGACGCAGATTCCCCACCCCCGCTGTGGTGGATGCTCCAGAAGTAGATTCCCCACCCCCCTTGGCAGCACGCGAGTCCTGCATTGCTAAAACCATAGGATCTTAGTATATCGACTTGCAGGTAGTTGGATGTACTCTTGCTTTGCTAAAACCATAAATGCCCGAGAAGCAAATTCCCTACCCCCGTTGTGGTGGATGCTCTAGAAGCAGATTCCTCACCCCCTTGGCGGCACGAGAGTCTTGCTTTGCTAAAACCATATGATCTTCGTATATCGACTTGCAGGTAGTTGGATGTACTCTTGCTTTGCTAAAACCATAAATGCTCGAAAAGCAGATTCCCCACCCCCGCTGTGGGGGATGCTCTACAAGCAGATTCCCCACCCCCCTGGCGGCACGAGAGTCTTGCTTTGCTAAAACCATGGGATCTTAGTATATTGACTTGCAGGTAGTTGGATGTACTCTTGCTTTGCTAAAACCATAAATGCTCGAGAAGAAGATTCCCCAACCCCGCTGTGGTGGATGCTCGAGAAGTAGATTCCCCAACCTCCCTTTGCAGCGCGAGTCTTGCTTTGCTAAAACCGTAGGATCTTAGTATATCGACTTGCAAGTAGTTGGATTTTCTCTTGCTTTGCTAAAACCATAAATGCTCGAGAAGCAGATTTCCCACCCCTGCTGTGGTGGATGCTCGAGAAGCAGATTCCCCACCCCCTTGGCGGCACGAGAGTCTTGCTTTGCTAAAACCATAGGATCTTAGTGTATCGACTTGCAGGTAGTTGGATGTACTCTTGCTTTGCTAAAACCATAAGATCTTAGTATATAGACTTGCTGGTAGTTGGATGTACATCATGGGTCTCCCATAGATTAGGACTAGCAGATACCTATTCACCATATGATTAAAAAAAAAATAATAATAATTTAAAAACAAAATACATTATTAACTTACAAAACTTATTTTTATCAACAAACTTAACTTAATTTTAATATTAATTATTTTATTTTTCAATCATATTAAAATAATTACGATTATATGAAATTATTTTTAACATAAATATTTATAAATAAACTTTTATTCCAATAATATTATTAATTGAAATTTTATTATGATATTGTTAATCCAACACACTTATCTAAAATTCCAAATTCCAAGCTCACTTGTGAAGCATTCCATGAGTGATTATTAAGAAATCTATGATTGATCTGTTTTATCACGGGTCAAAAAAGTAAAGGATTCACTCAGAAATTTGCGATGGATTTTTCCCATCACTTCATTTGCGTAAAGAATTTGATAAAAAATATAAATTATAGATTCTCATTTTCATCTTAAAATTTAAGTTTAATAATTTATAATTTTAAAACATTAAAATTTAAATTAAAATTAAATCAAACTTATAATATTAAATTTAAATTTATAAAAAATCTATATATATATATTTTTAAAAGTAAAAGTGTCAAAAAATTTTAAAGTTTGAAAAATCTTAATTTAATTTTAAATTTGCTTTTATCTATTTTCATATAATTGTGAGTCATAATGTAAAAATAGTTGTGATAAAAAATTGAAATCTTAATTGTGGAGAAAAAAAACCAAACTCATCTCCTAAACTTTCGAACTTATAATAATAATATCTATTTTTATGGTCACGGCCAAGCTAGACACCAAATTTGTGTATGAGACTCCTTTGTCTATGGGACAAGGGACCCATCTCCGCGTAGCGATTTGACTCCTAAGCCTACAAAAGCATACATACTCTACCCTTCTGGTTTTGAACATGTGACCTCTTAGGAAGAAACACATGCTCTTAACTGTTTCACTAAAACCATATTTTACACAGCTTCCATCATGTTGTTAGTAGTGTGGATAAGCTAAGGATTTGTATTTAACTTACTTAACGAAACGTTTTTTACTTATTGCTTTAGCATGCCTAGACCCCTCGTGACGCGAGTAGCCAAGGTTTTAGGTAATGTGCCCTTTGGCAACTGGCTACCTACCCCACTGACAGTACTTTGTTGTCATGTTCAGACTTTCGCCCATTGCCTTTGTAGCCGAGATTCAGCGAACAGTCTCGCCTACACAACCGCCTCATCGACCTCCATCGCAACTGAGCAGCCGCACCTGAAAACTCAAGAATGTGCTTCAAACATAAGCAAGCCTGACAGAGGCCACAAACCCAACGTGCATATTGTCTTAGTCCACTTACATTTAGAACCCACCAAAGCTGAGCGTGACACAGACCTTCTTAATGAAGCTATCATGCCAAGCTTACGCGGAAGCTTGGCTATAACAAAATGGCCGCTCACTGCAGCAGTAGCGACCATGCCATCGATATTGTTTACGGACATGGGATCCTCAATCGGCATGGATCACAGGGAGAAGGTTCGCCTTCTAATTTAACAGAATAGAGCGAAGATGATGCCAAGGCCTCAAATCCTCGAGATTTCACTGCGATTTTCAGAGAACAGCTTTGCAAGATGGTGAAAGTATATCGGCCATACACATTTGTCTTTTCAAATAATTGTTAAAATAAGATAATTGCTGTTGCATAATGTGTTAGTCTAATATAGAGAGTTAGTTCACTGAGTGATTGAGTGGTTGAGTGTTTGATTATTCAGTCAAGTAGATTTAAATGATAGACTATTGTAATTGTATATCAAGATTGTTGGGAATTTTTCTTGTAAAATCCCAAAAACAAGAGAATTCACACACAGAGACAATGCTCTGTTTTTCTTCACAGGATCTTTAACACAGCGGAAACAAATTAAAATTTCTCAGCAACAAACAGAGTTTTCACACACCAAGGATTTCTATTCATTAATAAAAATTGATATAAAATTCATCCTCTTTTTCAGAGGGATTCACCAAGAATTTCAAAAGAGATTACTCTGCCTCCTTTTGAAAAGATTTACACTGCTCTGTGTAAATTTCTCATTTACATTAACTACTGTGTAAAAACAAAAATTACATACACTGCTGCTACATGCTCTTATTCTTTTACTTCGCACTGTTGTGCCTATTTCTCACTTACATTACATTCTCAAAACAACATCATTACAATCACTTCACACTGCTTTGTGTTTTCTTCTTGCGTTCGTTGCGGCGAGTTTTTCCTTTGCACACACACTTCTTAACAAGAAACATTGCATATATATATATATATGAATGAATATATGACAACAAAAAGAAACTTACATCCATTTTCACTTGCTATGCTGCCGTAAAATAAAAAACAATAAAATTAAATGCTTTTACCAACCTTTACTTGTGCCCATACTCCCGCTCATAGAAAATGGTAAAATTAAAGACTTCACCAAAACTTACCAACCCTCAGTAAATTGCATTTACTGTTTTACTGACAAAACTGGCGGTAAAGAAACTTTTACTTCACGTCAAATTGATTTGCTGCAGGCTTGTACTTCAACCGTTTGACTTCAATTGGATCGCATCGCACAATCACAATTTTCGGGAGGAAAAATGGAACAATATTATATTGGTGCGATTTGCGATTTGCGATCGGATCGCATCGCACCATCGCAATCGCAGAAATCAAGTGAACCAAATGGAGGCTCCAAGCTTGCATGCGATTTGCGATCTGCGATCTCATCACATCGCAAGGCAAAATACTTTTGCAGTTGAAATTATTATTTCAACACTCCCCTTTAATTTCAACTGCTGGGCATTCAATCATACCCAAACACTTCCTCAAAAATTCAAAGCTTTTCTCATCCAATAGCTTGGTCAGAATGTCCGCAACCTGTTCCTGAGTGCTGCAATGTTGTAAGACAATTTCTCCATTGCTTACCAATTCCCTGATGTAGTGAAACCTTGTGTCAATGTGTTTCGTTCTCTTATGAAACACTGAATTCTTTGATAATACAATCGTTGAACTATTGTCACAAAAAAAAATTACCGTCGCTTATGCCTACTCTTGGCCTAAGCTCCTTAACATTCTTCTCATCCAAACTCCTTGACATGCTGTTGTTGCAAAAAAGAGTCTTCCTCTTAACAGAGAGATTCACCACTGTCTATGCTGAAAAGCATCTTCCTCTTAACAAAGGGATTTCACCAGCACTGCTTCAGATGCAGTTCAACAAACAACGAAAAAGTCTTCCTCACACAGAGGGATTCACCAAAGATTATGCTGAAGAGCATCTTCCTCTAAACCAGAGGGATTCACCAGTCTATGCTGAAAAGCATCTTCCTCTAAACCAGAGGGGTTCACCAAGAGACTGTGCTGAAAAGCACCTTCTTCTTTAACAGAGGGATTCACCAAAACTTCACTTCCTCTCACAGAGGGATTACTACTAGACACTGCTTTAGATGCAGTTCCAAAACAGAAAAAATATTACTCTTCTTTTTTTACAAATAATTTTACACTGCTGTGTAAAATCCTCATTCACTGCTGTGTAAAATCCTCATTCACTGCTGTAAAATAAAAATTTTCTTACATACAACCTGATTACATTCTCACTGTATTTCAATGCATTTCAATCTCCCAAGAAAACAAAATTTACATAACTCTCTTTCACTGCGGTGTAAAAAAAAAAAAATTACTTTTACTGCTGTAAAAGTCTTCTGGTTTCATTTACTCTGCTCAAGCTGCTGTGATCTTCACTTGCTTCACATTACTTGTATATCTTCACCAATTATGAGATTTTTGCTGCTGCGCATTCCTTTCCTTTCCCACCAGTGAACAACCAAACATTATCACGCTGCTGCATTTTTTTTTATCTTAACAAAACCTTACACATTGCTGTGTGTATATTCCCTCACGCTGCCCCGTTCTTTTTTTTCTTTCTTCTTCACAATACTGTGCATTTCATTGCCAATACATATGCAATGAAAAACCCTTGCATTTTCTACACACTGCTGTGTTAAAAACTTTTGCTTTTACTGTTGTAAGCTGAGAAATTGTCACTTTGATTTACTGTTGTAAAATAAAAATTTCTTTCACATTCACTCATGTGTGAAATTTCTCATTACATTTAAAATTCTGAGTTTTCACATTACATAAAAAGAAAATAATTTTTCATTCCCATTCGTTTCAACCAACTATAAGCACCTGTAAAAAGGGATTCCAAACTTTCATTTGTTGCCGCAAGTATTTCTTCCTGTCACACTGTTGTGCTCCCCTGGGTTTTTATTTGCTGCTGCGAACCATTTCAATTTTCATCTTTTGCCTTTTGTTCTGCCTTCACACTGATGTGTGGATCTCCATGCTTTGCATTACAATGCATATAATTCATTTAACAGCCATTACAAACACATACCTTCATGGCTTCTGCTTTCACAAGCTCAATGCTGCTTCACCTCTGCACTTTTGTGCATAAAATAAACACTCTCAACAACAAAAAACAATTTCATGCATGGCTGCGCATTCTATTTTATTTTATTTTATTTTATTTTACTCAAGGGAAAAACATTTTTTTCATGCAGCTACATTGGTCACAATACATAAAAAAATATAACATTTTTTATTTTTATTTTGAGCCATACTCCCGTGACCAAATACAAAACATTAAAATTAAATCTTCACCAACAATTTACGAATGCCATTGAACTTCATTTAATGTTTTTTCTGAAATGCTGGTCAACCAAACTTTTATTCCACGTAACATTTGTTTGTTGTCCCTGCACGACAGTTGGAATTAATATTCCAACACTCCCCTTTAAGAAGGTCTTCATCAAATAATGACTGTTAATATAGTTCAACAATAATGATCAAGAATTACAGGCTCCCCTTAACTATATGCATCGTCTCCTTTTGGCAGTCTTCTCAAAAGAAACTTAGATCGACTGAGGAGCTCAAGGGACTTTTAGACAATATTTCCTTCCTTCTCCATACTTGTGTAACTTTCTTCTTTTGCATGGGTCTAGCTTGTGTAAGAGCCCATGTTAAGTTACAATCACGTGCCATATGCCCAATGTTATGACACTTGAAACATT
>APFE031578401.1:0-25671 GCA_000404065.3 Pinus taeda
GCTGATGAAGTGAAGGTGTACTATATGTACTTAAGCAACCTCTTAGAGCTTTTTGTCGTTTGGGGGGTGTTTTTTGTGGTTAATTTATCTTCCTAAGGTGGAGTGATGTATTTATAAACAAATGAGTGATGGTGTGTGTTAAGTGAATTCTAGATGAGTGAGGGTGTGTGATTAGTGGTTTCTAACTACTCGCTGAAAAGGAAAACTTGAAGGAAATAAATGAATTAAAATGAACTGAAAGCAAAGAACCACTTTCTAATTGTATTGGACACCATTCATGCTGCTGCAAATAAAAGTAAGAAAATCACTTAAAAGACCAATGATAATGTTTATCTCTTCCTAACTCTCTGCCTCTAACACATAGTACTGTGTAAAACACGATTAAGAAGTAGCTAAAGGTAAGTCTAAGAAATGATAAAAATGAGAAAAATCTACTTTAAAAACTAGTGATAATATTTTTCTCTTTCTAACTCTCTGCCTCTATCACATGGTACTGTGTAAAGCACGATTAGAAAGTAGCTAAGGATTAGTCTAGAAAGCACCCAAAGCCAGTTGCAAGTGATTAGTATTCTGATCTCTAAAAGATAAACAATTTATAGTAAGAGACCATTCATATGTTAGCAGACAGAATTGAGAAATAAAACTAAAAATTAGCTATGGAAATAAAGTAAAAGGCAGCAACTTTGAATCTGTCAACTGAAACTACCACTAGATACAAAGCAAACACATAAACACACAAATAATCCCGGGTCAAAAACCTGCAAAAGAGCAATGTTGATCAGCTTAAAGAAAGGATTCAAAATGAATTAAAATGAAGTGAATTATGCTGTACATACGTCAAGAAAAGGAAATGCTGAACATGAAAATACTTTACAAGGCTAATATGAACAGGGGCCCTCCATTCACATAACCCAAAGAAGACTCAAAGTGTTGAAAGCTTCAAAACAACACTGCTTCTATTACTCCATGTGCAGAAATTCACAGTCAAGAGTGTTAGAACAGCACTATTAAAACAGAGTCTTGGGAATACACGAAAATTATAACAAGTTCGAAAAATACAGCAAGTAAAAGTTAACATAAGCTTACGCAGACGCAAGTATTTATAGGCATCTGAAGGATAGCCTATGCGTGCTGCTAAAACTGAAAATAAACAAACTGTCATGCATAATTAAAACTGCAATAACACGTCATGATCCTGCGTGGGTGAGCTGGAGGTCCTGGTCGTCATGGGCATTGAATCCAGAGTTGGATTATGTCCCCCACATCCTGCGTAACATGGGCAAGTCACCGTTTGAGCTGACGTGACCCAACAGCTTACGCATCACCGTTAAGCTGCCTTCGTTGACCGGATCTTGCCCCTGTTTGACCGGAGGTACAGATGACGTGGATGGTTGAAAAAATGGCACAGGAACCTCGAGCACCTTGATACCTAAGTACCCATGTGGCTCATTTGGAAAAATGGCACGTGGAACCTTGAGAACAACAAAAAGGCTGTGAAATCTCCAGATGGCTGCGGAATCATCAGATGGCTATGGAATCGGCAGAGAGCTGCGGAATGCCTGTAAATATGTCAAAATCTAAACAAAATAGTCACACATTAGCAAAGATCACTTGATCATGCTTAATGACATTTAATGTAATGATCTGGGTGGTTTTACATGGAAAATGAGGCGAAAGAGAGAGATAAGTGATGAAAAACAGTAGGTAATAGTGGATGATGAGGTGTAAGTTAGAGGCTCTACAGTATGCAATGGTGGAGTTGAAAGGATTGGTAGAAATTTCATTTTGAGGTACTGAGTATACTAAGAAAAATTTCATATTTTGATTCTAGAAATTTCATTTGGAGGTAACGAGTATGCTAATAAAAATGTGATATTTTTATTCTCGCAATTTCAATTGGAGGTATGAAATATTCTGAGAAAAATGTCATATTTTGATTCTTGTAACACTTATCTATTGAGTAGAGAACTTATTGGAAAAAAATACCATTATAAGGATATTCCATTCTATTTCAACAAGTTATATGATGTGGAACTATCCAGCTAGGTTTGACAACACATTTTTTCACACTTATCAACTCTCCAGTTTTATTAACCCTTCAAGCTTGTCCTCATGCAATCAAACTGCAAAACAAAAATAAACCTAATCCACTCACATAAGACATCATAACCTATATGAAAATCTCTAAACCCACCCTATTGGGGGTTTCAATCCTGATTTCATGCATCTATTAGACTCAAGACTAGCTCGCATGTTGATTAGTCCACTGATATATCGAACTTATCCTCATGCAGGAGAGTTGGAATAGATTGGGGGCCATGAAAATGCTAAAATGAAGGTGTATGGGGTGGTGGATTCCATGCACCAATCCTACCTCATGTTGTTGTTTTGGTACTTGCAATATCATTTTACACTAACCTTCAAATAATCAAAATAACAATTTGTGATGTCAACCTTGTTAATGTTATAACTTCACCTGTACTCTTATCACCTGCTTATGTCTTCTCTTCATTTTTGTAATACAATCAATTTGGTGTTTAGTTACGAGTAATCACCATAACAAAAGTGATAGAAACTTTTAACCTTTAAGTATAATTTTTTCGCATAGTAAGATATTGTTGTAATCTACTCTAATATCATCTGTAAAAAACCCAACACCTTGAGTGCTATACAAGGTATAAGGTCAACTTCTCTGGAAACACACAATGGGAGAGAGAGATATTAGCAGTTTAAAATTCAACTTCCTCATGATAATGGTTATAGGTATCACTTGTGATGAACGTAACACTAATTTAATCAATTTTTTTAAATTAAAATCATTTTATTTTTTAATTAAAAACATTTTAGTCTATGAAAAATAGCTCAATTATAGATTCCCCCATTATTTAAATAATAAGATCCAAACTTTAATCCCTATAAAAGTTTACCTAAAAAATAAAAAGTAGCTCAATTATGGATTTCCATATTACATAAGTAGTAAGATCCAAAATTCAATCCTCATAAAAGGTCACCTCAAAAAGATAAAAATAAAACAAATTAAAACTTTATGTAGTATTAAAAACAATCCAGTTAACAAGAAAATGACTTAATTTAATTAACCAAAATGCCTGACGCAATCTATACTAGATTGGAAACAATAACAGACATAAATAGAAAACGAAAATACGCATCATATACTATACAAAAAATAAAAACAAGAAATACACCATAAACCTTTGAAAAAAAGTGGGTTGTTGCTAAGTGAAAAGGATAATATTAATGTCACTGCAACTTATACCACATGTAAAGTATGGTTATTACACTTTGAGAACTCCACGAAACAAAAAGGAGATAACTTATGTAGCAAGTATGGTCATTTCCCTTTCACAACCCCACACATGCACCACTATGCAACTCGGCAAAACATTCTAATGAACAACGATAGTGTTATGTATACTATTGTCTTACGAGCAACTTATACTTCGTTCACTGCCAATAACTAAGAGGTGAATAACAACCATTTTGCTATGAGTATACATTGGTTTATCTATGTATAACCTTTTTCATGATGTAACGTTGGACCATGGTTGATTTTCATATTGAGAAAATCTTTACCACAATGTGGCATTGGGCCGAGGTTGACCAAGATTATAAAGCCAATGGATTTATATTAAACCGAAATATTAATATTGTAAACCATATGAATAATATATACCCAAGGGAATGATATTATAAACCCAAGGGAATAATAAAGCCTAGGGATAAAAATTATAAACCCACGATATATAAACCCTAAGATAAATGTTATAAATGCTAAAATAAATATGGTTGATCATGGTTGAGAAAATCTTTGTCACAATGTGACGTTGGACCATGGTTGACCATGCTACATCATTATTGATTTTCATATCATGAAAATTTTTGTTACAATGCAGTGTTGGACCATGGATGACCATGCTTTATTTCATATTGAGACAATCTTAGTCACAATGCGACACTTGATCATGGTTGACCATGGTTTACCATGATTGATTTTATAAACCCAGAGAAATAATAAACCAAGGGAATAATATTAAACCTAAGGGACAAATATTATAAAACCAAAGTATATAAACCCTATGATAAATATTATAAAAACTAAAATAAACATCGTTGACAATGCTTGACCATGGCTAATTTTCATATTGAGAAAATCCTTGTCAAAAATCAATGTTTGACCATGGTTGACCATGCTTAACCATCGTTGATTTTCATATCAAGACAATCTTTGTGACAATGCGATGTTCGACCATCGTTGACCATGGTTGACCATGGATGGTCATGTTTGATTTTATAAAACATGGTTGACCATGGTAGATCAAGGTTGACCATGGTAGATCAAGGATGACCATGCTTGACCATGCTTGACCGTGGTTAACAATGATTGTCATATTAAGACAATATTTGTCAATCCGATGTAAATTATAATCCCAAGGTATATAAACCCTATGATAAATACTATAAACCCTAAAATAAACATGGTTGAGCATGGTTTATTTCCAATTTGAGCTAATCTTTGTCACAATGTGATGCTAGATGATGGTTGACCATGATTGATATTATAAATCCAATGGAATAATAAACCCAAGGCATTTATATTATAAACCCAAGGCATTTATATTATAAACCCAAGGGACAAATATTATAAACCCAAAATACATAAACCTTAAGATAAATACCATAAACACTAAAATAAAGATTGTTGACAATGTTTGACCATGGTTGATTTTCATATTGTGATAATCCTTGTCACAATGTGACCTTGGACCATGGTTTACCATGCTTAACCATCATTGATTTTCATATTAACATAATCTTTGTGATAATGTGGCCTTCGACCATAGTTGACCATGATTGACCATGGATGACCATGTTTTATTTTATAAAACATGGTTGACCGTGGTTCACCAAGGTTGACCATGATTTACCATGGTTGATGATGATTTCTCATAATGCGACATAAATTATAAACCCAAGGTATATAAACTCTAAGATAAATATTATAAACCCTAAAATAAACATGGTTGAGCATGGTTGATTTCCATATCGAGACAATCCTTGTCAAAATTGCACCATGGTTGAGCATGCTTGACCATAATTTATTTTCATATCGAGATAATTTATCGTAATACAACATTGGACTATGGTTGACCATGGTTGACTATGATTAACCATGGTTGAACATGATTGTTATTATAGACCCAAGGGAATAATAAAACCAAGGGATTGATATTATAAACCTAAGGGAGTAATAAACCTAAGGGATTAATACTAAAACCCCAAGGGATTATAAACCCAAGGGAATAAATTAAAACCAAGGGACTAATATTATAAACTGAAGGTACATAAACCCTAAGATAAGTATTATAAAAACTAAGATAAACATGGTTGACCATGGTTGATTTTCATATTGAGACAATCCTTGTCACAATGCGACATTGGAACATGGTTGACCATGCTTAACCATGGTTGATTTTCATAACAACAAATTTTTTATGACAATGTGACATTCAACCGTGGTAGACCATGATTGACCATGGTTGACTATGATTATCATATTGAGACAATCTTTGTCATAATGCGATGTTGGACCATGATTGAGAAAATGATTCATTTTCATATAGATACAATCATTGCACAATGTGACGTTGGACCATGGTTGACCATGATTGATTTTCTAAAATATGATTGACCAAGGTTGAGCATGGTTGAATAATATTAAACCGAGGGGACTAATATAATAAACCTAAGTTATCTAAACCCTAAGTTAAATATTATAAACACTAAAATAGACATGGCTGACCATGGTTAACTGTGGTTGATTTTCATATTGAGGAAATGCTTATCACAACATGACATTGGACCATGCTTGACCATGATTGATTTTCAAATCGACAAAATCTATGTCACAATGCAACATTGGACCATAGTTGACCATGGTTGATTCTCATATTGAGAAAATATTTGTCACAATGCGACATTGAACCATGATTCACCATGATCTATATTATAAACAAAAGAGAATAATAAACCCTAGGGATTAATATTAAAAGCCTAGGGTATGTATACCCTAAGATAAATATTATAAACCCTAAAGTAAAATAAACATGCTTGACCATGGTTGATAATGGTTGATATTATAAACCCAAGGGAATAATAAACCCTAGGGATAAATACTAAAAACTCAAGGTACAAATATTATAAACCCAAGATATATAAAGCCTAAGATAAATATTATAAAGACAAAATAAGAATTGTTGACAATGGTTGACCATGGTTGATTTTCATATTGAGACAATCCTTGTCACAATGCGATGTTCAACCATGGTTTACCATGTTTAACAGTGGTTGATTTTCATATCAACACAATCTTTGTGACAATGCGGTGTTTGACCATGATTGACCATGATTGATATTATAAACCGAACAGAATAATGGACCTAGGGGATTGAGCTTATAAACCGAAGGGATTAATAATAAAACCTCAAGGGATTATGTACCCAAAGGAATAATATTAAACCTAAGGGACAAATATTATAAGCCCAAGTTATATAAAGCCTAAGATAAATTTTAAAAACACTAGAATAAACATTGTTGACAATGGTTGACCATGGTTGATTTTCATATTGAGACAATCCTTGTCAAAATGTGACGTTCGACTATGGTTGACCATGCTTAACCATCGTTGATTTTCATATCAACACAATATTTGTGATAATGTGACATTCGACCATGGTTGACCATGATTGACCATTGATGGCCATGTTTGATTTTATAAAACATGGTTGACCATGGTTGATCAAGGTTGACCATGATTGAGCATGGTTGACTATGGTTAACAATGATTATCATATTGAGACATATGTCAATGCGACGTAAAGTATAAACCCAAGGAATATAAACCCAAAGATAATATTATAAAGCTTAAAATAAACATGGTTTACCATGGTTGAGCATGGTTGATTTCCATATTGAGATAATATTTCTCACAATGTGATGTTGGACCATGGTTGACCATGGTTAAGACAATTATTGATTATAAACACTAAAATAACCATGGTTGAATGCGGTTAATTTTCATATTGAGGAAATGCTTATCACAATGTGACATTGGACCATGGTTGACCATGATTTAGTTTCAAATCGACAAAACATTTGTAATAATACGACATTGGACCATGGCATATTAGGACAATATTTGTCACAATGCAACATTGGACCATGGTTCACCATGATCTATATTACAAACCAAATAGAATAATAAACCCTAAGGATTAATAATAAAATCATAAAGTATATAAACCTTGAGATAAATATCATAAACCCTAAAATAAAATAAACATGTTTGGCCATGGTTGATCATGGTTGAGAATGATTGATATTGTAAACCCAAGGGAATAATAAAACCTAGGGATAAATACTAAGAACCCAAGGGACAAATATTATAAACCCAAGGTATATAAAGCAAAAGATAAATCTTATAAACGCTAAAATAAACATTTGTGACAATGGTTGATTTTCATATCAACACAATCTTTGTGACAATATGGCATTGGACCATGATTGATAGTGGTTGACCATGGTTGACCATGATTGATATCATAAACCCAACGGAATAATAAGTCCAATGGCTTTATCTTATAGACCCAAGGGAATAATAAACACAAGGGATTAATATTAAAACCCCAAGGGATTATATACCCAAGGGAATAATATTAAACCTAAGGGACAAATATTATAAACCCAAGGTATATAAAGCCTAAGATAAATATTATAAACACTAAAATAAACATCGTTGACAATGGTTGTCCATGGTTGATTTTCATATTGAGACCGTCCTTGATCTCATAGACCCAAGTGAATAATAAACCCAAGGGATTAATATTAAAACCCCAAGGGATTATGTACCCAAGGGAATAATATTAAACCTAAGGGACAAATATTATAAACCCAACGTATATAAAGCCTAATATAAATATTATAAACACTAAAATAAACATCGTTGACAATGGTTGACCATTGTTGATTTTCATATTGAGACCATCCTTGTCAATACGACATTCGACCATGGTTGACCTTGCTTAACCATAGTTGATTTTCCTATGAATACAATCTTTGTGACAATGCAATATTCGACTATGGTTGACCATCATTGACCATAGATGGCCATGTTTTATTTTATAAAAGATGGTTGACCATGGTTGATCAAGGTTGACCATGATTGACCATGGTTGACGATGATTATCATATTCAGACAATCTATGTGAATGTGACATAAATTATAAACTCAAGGCATGTAAACCCTAAGATAAATATTATAAACCCTAAATTAAACATGGTTGACCATGGTTCAGCATGGTTGATTTCAATATTGAGACAATCTTTCTCACAATGTGACATTGGACCATGGCTGACCATGGTTGATTTCATATTGAGACAATCATTGTCACAATGCGACATTCGACCATGGTTGGCTATGATTGACCATGGTTGCCCATGATTTATATTATAAACCCAATGGATTAATATTAAAATCCCAAGGGATTATGAACCTAAGAAAATAATATTAAACCTAAGGGACGAATATGATAAAGTGAAGGTATATAAACCCTAAGATAAATATTATAAATCCTAAAATGAACTTGGTTGAGCATGGTTGATTTCCATATTGAGACAATGTTTGTCACAATTCAATGCTGGACCATGGTTGATCATGTGTGACCGTGATTGATTTTTATATCGAGACAATTCATCGCATGTGACATTCTACCATGGTTGACCATGGTTGGCTATGATTGACCATGGTTGACCATGATTGATGTTATAAACCCAAGGGAATAATAAACCTAAAGCATTGATATTATAAACCTAGGGTAATAATAAACCAAAGGGATTAATACTAAAACCTAAGGGATTATAAACCCAAGGGAATAATATTAAACCCAAGGGGAAAATGTTATAAACCCAAAGTATATAAACCCTAAGATAAATATTATTAACACTAATATAAATATCGTTGACAATGGTTGATTTTTATATTAAGATAATCCTTGTCACAATGCGAAGTTGGACCATGGTTAACCATGGTTGATTTTCACATCAACACAATCTTTGTGAAAATATGACCTTCAACCATAGTTGAACATGATTGACCATTGATGCTCATGTTCGATTTTATAAAAAATGGTTGACCATGGTTCTCCAAGGTTGACCATGATTTACCATGGTTGACAATGATTATCATATTGAGAAAATCTTTGTCATAATGAGACATAAATTATAAACCCAAGGTATATAAACTCTAAGATAAATATTATAAACCCTAAAATAAACATGGTTGGATATTGTTGAGCATGGTTGATTTCCATATTGACACAATCCTTATCACAATGCAACGTTGGACCATGCATGACCATGATTGATTTTCATTTCGAGACAATCCATAGAAATGTGACGTAGGACTATGATTGACCATGGTTGGCTATGCTTAACCATGGTTGACAATGATTGATATTATAGATCCAAGGGAATAATAAACCCAAGGGATTGATATTATAAACCCAAGGAAGTAATAAACCTAAGGGATTAATACTAAAACCCCAAGGGATTATGAACCCAAGGGAATATATTAATCCAAGGGGCTAATATTATAAAGTGAAGGTATATAAACCCTAAGATAAATATTATAAACACTAAAAAAAACATAGTTGACAATGATTGACCATGGTTTATTTTCATATTGAGACAATCCTTGTCACAATGCAATGGTGGACCATGGTTGACCTTGGTTAACCATGGTTGATTTTAATAGAAACACAATCTTTGTGACAATGTGACGTTCAACTATGGTTGACGATGATTATCATATTGAGATAATCTTTGTCATAATGCAATCTTGGAGGTTGGTTGAGGAAATGATTGATTTACATATTGATACAATCTTTTTCACAATGTGACGTTGGACCATGGTTGACCACAGTTGATTTTATAAAACATGATTAACCACGATTGAGCATGGTTAAATAATATTAAACCGAAAGGAATAATCTTATACACCCAAGGTATCTAAACCCTAATTTAATATTATAAACACTAAAATAAACATGGTTGACCATGGTTCATTTTTATATTGAGACAATCCTTTTCACAATGTGACATTGGACCATGGTTGACCATCGTTAAGACAATTTCTAAAAAATAAAATAAACATGGTTGGTTGTGGTGATATTCATATTGTGGTAACACTTGTCACAATGTGACATTGGACCATGCTTGATCATGACTAATTTTCATATCGACAAAATCTTTGTGATAATGCGACATTGGACCATGGTTGAGCATGTTTGATTTTCATATTGAGACAATATTTGTCACAATGTGATTTTTGACCATGTACACATTTAAAGTCAAACATTTAAACTCTTATCATTAAACAGATACGATCACAAACCTACAGAGCTCCCAAATTCATTCAATGAAATTTAAAAAATTCATTAACCTTCGTAGCTGCCAAATTTATTCGATGAAATTTGAAATGAGGGTAGTAATAGTTATGAAATAACATTTCCCACTTTTGAATATACCAACCTCATTTGTATTGAGTGGTCAAGTGTTCACAAATGATTATGTCTAGTCAAATCTTGATGTATAAAAGACTCTCAAAGTTATCATCTGTATTTTTTAATTAAATCTAATTTCTATTATGTATTTTTATGGTTTAAAACCACAACTTCAAGGTTTTATATATAACTGATGTCATTTGGGGATCTTAAGTTGATAAGGAATATATATATATATATATATATTGAGAAAATGGGAAAAATTAAAATGAGAGTATTATAAATATTTTGAAATAAAAAAGTGAAAGGTTTATTTATGATATGATTAGAAATTTTGGTAATTATGCAAAATTTCATATTTAATATTTCTAATATTCAGTATTGTAACTTTTAGCTACGTATTAGGTTATAAGGTTTAAAATTAATAATCATTATAGAAAAATACTTTTACCATGTTCTCATCACAAATTGTTTTTTATCTTATCAAATAAAATAAAAATTATTATAATATTTGGTTTCTCTATTTTAGAAATATATTATACAAATATACATAGATTTAGTGCCAATATATTTATTTCAATTATGGATTCTTGAATTATTTTATAATATGAAAGATAGAAATAAATTTAACTTAACACCCTACAAACCTTAATCATCATCTTTAGGGTTTTAGATGACACAACATGATGCATGCAGAGCCCAAGAACCATTCACAACTTGGGAAATTTCTTGACCTACTGCTGGGAAATATTTTAGCTCCAATGGTCCTCAAGAATTATATTTTCAATAAAAATATAGCAGAAAACGAAATAAATCACACACGCACAACAGAAATCATAAGACAACAAGTTTAACGTGGTTCACCCAACCAATCTGGGCTACATCCACCAAACAGGGGCATCGACAATCTTATTACTGAACAGGAGATTACAACAATGTATTTGCACATCTGGAATGCTTTTTCCTCACACCTTCTCATCACACATATCCTCTACGAGCTTACATTCTTATAGTTGGGAGTAGAAAATTGAATCATAAATTCACTCACAGCAAATATAGGATGCAATAACTCCTCATCATGAATAAATGGAGTTAATTTAGAAACAAATCCTATTTTTGTCACATTCATGAGATTTTCTCCAAATTTAATTAACAGAAAATCTCAACAATCTCCACCTTGACAACAATTAGCCCGATACCTTGTTCCATTATTATTTTTATCTTTTCTGTAAACCAAGAGAAGCTAGACACCATTGTAGCTTCTCTAACAAAACTTGTTTCGTGAACATGCCTGCACAGTTTTCCTTTGTATGCACTTTTTCAAGAGAGACTCCCCTTTTATAATAACCTGTCTTACAAAATGGTACTTGATAGGTATATGCTTTGATTTACTATGATAGGCTAGATTTTTAGCCAAGTGAATTGCACTTTGACTGTCACAAAATAACTTGATGTTGTCCTGCAACCTACCAAACTCACCAAACAAACCTTTCAACCAAACCGCTTCTTTCCAAGCATGTGAAGCAGCTATGTATTCTGCTTCTGTAGTGGATAAAGAAACAATATTTTGTAGCTTTGACATCTAGCTTATAGCTCCACTTGCAAGAGTGAAGACATATCCTGAAGTTGACCTTCTCTTATCCAAATCACCTGCAAAATCGGAATCAAAATATCCGCAAACAAATTTACTACTCCTGTTATAGGTGATACAATAATCACTTGTGCCTCTCAGATACTGAAGCACCCATTTCACTGCTAACCAGTGTTCTTTTCCTGGATTTGCCATATACCTATTGACAACCCCAACTTCATGTGAAATATCTGGTCGTGTACAAACCATCACATACATCAAACAACCTACTACATTTGCATATGGAATTCGAGACATATATTCCTTTTCTTCATTTGTATTAGGACATAAACTTGAAGAAAGGTTAAAATGGGAAGCTAAAGGAACTGAAACAGGATTCACATTGTTCATACCAAACCTCAAGGGTATTTTCTCAATATACTTCTTTTGTGATAGCCATAGCTTACCATTGCTCCTATTTCTGAAAATCTCCATACCCAAAATCTGTCTTGTTGCTCCTAGATCTTTCATATCAAACGTCCTAGTCATCTAAGCCTTTAACCTGTTGATCTCTATTATGCTTTTTCTTGTTAAAAGCATATCGTCAACATACAACACTAAGATAATGAACATGCCATTACTTAATTTCTTAAAGTAAACAAAATGATCATATTCACTTCTTATATAGTTTTGACTCATCATGAAAGAATCAAATTTCTTGTACCATTGTCGAGGTGACTGCTTGAGACCATACAATGATTTCTTGAGTCTGCAGACAAATTTCTTGTTGCGATTTTGAACAAACCCTTCCGGTTGTTCCATGTAAATCTGCTCATCTAAATCTCCATGTAAAAATGAAATTTTAAAATCTAGTTGTTGTAATTCTAAATCAGGTAAAGCAACTAATGTTGACACAATCAGAATTGAAACAATTTTTACAACTGGTGAAAATATCTCATGAAAGTCAATGCCTGCTTTCTGAGAAAAACCTTTCATGACCAGCCTCGCTTTGTACCTGTCTTCTTTATCATCAACACCCCTTTTCAATTTGTAAACCCATTTACATCCCACAACTTTTCTGTCTTTAGGAAGTTCTACCAGATCCCATGTGGCATTCTTGACTAATGCCATCATCTCGTCCTTCATAGCTTCTTTCCACTTATCACTTTTAGAACCTTCTACAGCTTCCTCGTAGCGGTTAAAGCAACTGAAGTAACATAATCATCATACCTTTTAGGAGGACATTGTATTCTTGTGGACCTCCTTAAAAATGTTTCTGGTACTTCCACAATTTGTTGATTATTATCTGTAGGAACTTCTTCATGATCTGCATCTAAAACATGTTCATGATCTGCATTTGAAACTTGTTCATGATCTGCATCTGAAACTTGTTCATCTTGACTATCATCAGTATTTTAACTGGTTTCAAATTGAATATGTTGAAACTTAGGTACATTATCCTGTTTCAATTTATCATCTACATCTGGATTATTGAGTGAAGATTCATTGAATTTAACATCTCTGTTAATAATGATCTTGTGTGTAGTAGGATCCTAGAACCTGTATCCCTTAGTCCCATCACCATATCCAACAAAGATATATATTTTTTATTGAGGATATAATTTAGAACACTGATGTTTCGGAATTAGAGCATATGCATCACAATCAAAACTTTTAGTTTAGAATAATCACAAGGATGACCTTTCCATACCTCTTGAGGAATTTTGCATCCTATTGCAGTTGAGGAGTATATACAGTGGTTTTATGTCTTTCGATCCCAGTGTCCTTGCAATAATTATCAAATTCCTTTGAAGTAAACTCACCATCATTGTTAGTTCTTAAACATTTAATGGTTCTTCCAGTGATATTTTCTACTAATGCTCTAAACTACTTGAAAACTGTGAATACATCAAACTTTCTTTTCAACATGTAGACCCATACTTTCCTAGAGAAATCATCTATAAAAGATACAAAATATGATGATCCTCCATATGAGGTTGTAGGAGAAGGACCCCAAACATCAGAATGGATATAATCAAGGATTCCCTTACTAGTATGTTTTCCAGTTTTAAATTTCTGCTTGATTTGTTTCCCATATATACAATGTTTGCAGAAATCTAACTTAAAAGAATTTAAACTAGGAAGTAACTTATGATCAGCTAAATTTTTAATCCTCTTTTGCTCATATGGCCCAACCTTTGATGCCATAAACGAATAGAATTACTGTCATTTTCAGATACTGTAGAAGCATGATTTGACTCTGTTCTTCCTTCTAATTGAAAAATATTTCCAACCTTCTTTGCTTTCATTACTAGTAAAATTCCTTTATAAACTTTCATTACTCCACATTGAATAAAGGTTTTATATCCATTAGTGTCTAGTACTCCTACTGAAATGAGGTTTTTTCTTAGTCCAGGTACATGTCTTACATGACTTAGAATTTTATTTGTCCCATCAAAAATTTTAAGCTGGATGCTTCCAATTCCCACAATATTACATGAGACATCATTGATTGATTTATAAGTTTTAAACCATTCTCTATGAATGCACATGTGATTTGACGCACCAGAATCTAACAACGAATGTTGATCATGATTAGACAAACTAACTGATAACACTTCATCACTCATACCTGAAGCAGATGCCGAACCTGTATCTAGCGTGTTTGCTTCTTTATTTTCTATCGAAGAGTCTGCTTTAGATGTTTGTTGTCTCTTCCAACAATCCTTCTTCAAATGTCCTGATTTGCCACAAAACCAGCACTTTACCTTACTCTTCTCCCCTTTCAATTTTTACGCGACTTGCCGTGCTTACTGAAGCGTCTTTCTTTAGAACGACCTCTGGCCATCATTTCTTCTGATGTAGAGGTTTCTGAATTTGACCTTTTCCTTGTTTCTTCAGATAATAAAGCTTCAACAACATCATCAAACTCAAGGGTTTCTGATGAACTAAGACTTATAGAAGTAAGAAAATGATCCCATGACTCAGGCAATGAGCATAATAAAGTTATAGCTTTATCTTCTGATTCAAATTTTACTTCTATACTTTCTAACTGCACCAAGAGAGTATTAAAGGTATTCAAATGATCAGTAATAGATGTACCTTCCTTCATGCACAAAATGTACAACTGTCACTTCAGAAGAATCCTATTGGTTAAGGATTTTGTCATGTACAACTTTTCAAGCTTTGTCCACAAACCCGTAGCAGTTTTCTCTGACACGATATTAAACAAAACATCATCCGCCACACACAATCGAATGCCACTTAGTACTCTTTCATCCATGTCACTCCATTCATCATCTGTCATGGTGTATGGTTGTTTGGATTTTCCTAACAGCGCCTTCGCCATGCCTTGTTGCACGAGTAGATCATACATATTAACTTTCCAGATCTTGAAGTTGTTTTTCCCATTAAACTTCTCGATCTCAAATCGAGCACTTTGTGTTTTTTACATTTCAATTTGCCTTTTTAATCAAATTAAAAATTTGATAAAATTCCACAAACTATAAATTACAAATACCAGCGACTAGCAAACAAATCGAATGGCATTTCGATACTGCTAGCAATGAAATGAAAAAACACTACCTTACATCCAGCTCATTGCTGCATTATTATTCCACTTCACAGAGAGATTTGCAGCAGCTCACTGCGGGGTGGAATTTAATCTCAAACCGGTGATCAAGAGACCAAATTAATCATATCTCCATGAAAACTATGAATTCAAAATGACTCGTTAATTAGTTTAGGGATGTTTGCATTCATACAAACAAATCTCCACCTAATTCATAACAAATCTAGATAGGAAAGCCTACAAAAACTAAATTGCTGAAAAAATAACCAATGAACTCTGTTAAACATTCATTCAGAACTCTGGGCTAAACATTTATAAGTTGGTATAAAATGAGCTACTCCTGCAAATTTATGCAAGAGTAAGCAGAAGAGTGGAAAGGAACCTTTATTCCTACGCTTCCCTTCGTCATCCTTGTTTTTGACCACACGCAATGCCCACCTCCCCTTCCAGCTCCCGACTCTGATATCAATTGTCAGAGTATGCACAACAGAAAATGAAATAAATCACACATGCACAACATAAATCATAAGACAACAAGTTTAACGTGGTTCACCCAACCAATATGGGCTACGTCCACCAAACAGAGATATCGACAATCTTATTACTCAACAGGAGATTACAACAATAGATTTGCACATCTTGAATTCTTTTTCCTCACACCTTCTCATCACACATATCCTCTACGGGCTTACATTTTTATAGTTGGGAGTAGAAAACTAAATCATAAATTCACTCACAGCAAATATAGGATGCAATAACTCCTCATCTGGAATAAATGGAGTTAATTTAGCAACAAATTCTATTATTGTCACATTCATGAGATTTTCTCCAAATTTAATTAACAGAAAATCTCAACATTAACTTACTAATAAAAATAAATTAAAAGTTGAATTGAAATTGAAAATATGATAAAATTGATTCATTATTTACAAGAACCAACATTAATTAAAAACTAAAATATTTATTTTTTATTAAATTTAACCAAAAAAATAGAATTTTGTAATTCTTAAAAATATTTTTTCGCTTACGCATTATTAATATTAATTTTCAAATAAAATATTAATAAATTAAATATTTCTCATATACCCCACTCGATAAAAAATAAATTACATAAATAAATAATCCTTATTATAATTATTTAATATTAAAATTTCAAAACAATATAATTTGTTAATGAAAAAACCATCCCTTTTCATTGTAAAAGCCCCACATGAATGTTCCCATGCCCCACATCATCATCACTTATATTGTTTTTAAATAAAATAATTAATACAAAAAATATTAAATTACTTTTGAAGTCCCTGATTTCAATATAACATTCTCACCGAGGGCAGGAAATTTTATTTCTGGCCATGCACCATTAAAGTCAATCCAAAGGTAATCAATTATATACGTTTTCCATTATATTCTCTAAATATTCAATAATTAATAATAATATAAAAAAATTAATTATTATACTATCAATGCTCACATCATTTTCACTATCTTTAACATTTATATTCAATTTTAGTAGTTATATTTTATATTATTTATTCATATTCTCTCTCTTCGGTATCAAATTAATTTTTGAGAGAGGAAATGTTTACTCTTAGAACATCTCAATTGAACACATAATTATTTAAAAATATTACTCATCATCCAATTATAGTTAATATAAAAATAATTCATAATTAAAAAATAAATTAATCAAATAACCTAATTTATAAATTTAGAGAAATATATATTTACTTAATTTATATATTTAGAGAAATATATATTTTATATATTTAGAGGATATATATTTTAAATCATAATATGAAAAAATTATAAAAACCTTACGAAACATGTTAATTTAAATTTTTAAAAACCTTAAATAAAATTAGATTTAAGGAGCACTTTGCTTCATTCTGTCATATGCAGTCTAACCAGTCTACAAGGAACGAGACATTTTGAATAATGGCAAAGGAAAGAATGAATTAGAAACTTATGATTAATATTTTAAACAAATTAACTAATAATGGGCTAGACCACATCTTTCTCATAGTAATGAAGTCCTTTTCTTATGTATTTGAATTTGCAAATGATACGCCAAATTTTACATAGGTTTATTTACTACTCAAATTGAAAATTGATTTAAAAAAAAAAATCGGCAACTGTATGAGATAGGATACCTGAAGTTATATAAACCTAAACCTCGACAATGGAATTATAATTGTTAATAATTCCATCCCCATTTTTGTAACCAAAAAAAAAACAAGAGAAGTATAAGAATGTTATAACATCCCAATAGTTCCAAGTATGTGAAAGCCTTTCGCCATAAGAAAACTATAGAATTCAATTTAATCATCTTAGTTCCCAATGCTTGAGCAACCATATCTTAATATTTGAGATATATGCATTGTAATGCCAATTGAATTCTAATTCTGTTACTAAGTTTTCCTTTAATTAGTTAAAAAGGATGAGATCATTCACTCAGCATTGGAATTATACTATCAAACTCATAATATAAAAATCATAAAATCATTATTATAATAATCAGACTCGTGCTATAACAAACATATAGCAATCCTTTCACATTAAAACATATAGTAAAATGATTACATATAACAGACTTTGGAATAATATTTTTAGAAATCCGATAAATAGCAGCCAAGTACTATCAATCAAATATCTAAATTAATATTTCAAATTCGACAGTTCACTGATCGTGCAAGGTTGATCATTATTATTTATAATTCCTTTGGAGATATACCATAATATACATAAGAAAGAGCAGAAGATTCCACATCAGCACTGATCGAGAGCGAAGCAAGAGCAGAAGATTCCACATTAGCACTAATAGAGAGCGAAGCCAATTTGACCGTTGGTGGAATTGAAGGAAACCCCAATACACAAAATATTTTAAGATCAGAGTTGGTGGGCGCAAAGGCAAATAAATGAGATAATTCAAAGGTGTGTTTTAAATATAAAATTTAAGACAAAAACAATTTGAGACAAAACTTTATATTTAAGACAAAAATATTTTAAGACAAAACTTTAAATTTAAACAATTTTTGACAAAAAATATTTTAAGATGAAACTTTATATTTAAGACAAAAATATTTTAAGACAAAAATCTACATTTAAGACAAAAGCAGTTTGAGACAAAAATACTTTAAGACAACTTCATATTTAAGACAAAAACAGTTTGAGACAAAAATATTTTAGGACAAAACTTTATATTTAAGACAATGACCACTTAAGACGAAACCCATTTAAGACAATTAAAAATAAAGACAAAAACATATCAAATTAAGAATTGACTATGAGGATACCTTTGCTCTTGTAGCTAGGTACTCATCCATTAAATCAATTCTTGCTCTAGCTATGTGGATTGGGTGGAAGATCCACCAAATGGATGTAAAAACAACATTTATCAATGGGGTTATTGAGGAGGAGGTGTACATCGAGCAAAATTAAGGTTTTGAGACATTTGAATGGATGTCTCATGTGTGTAGACTCAAGTGAGCATTGTATTGTCTCAAACAAGCACCGAGTGCTTGGTACACGAGGATCGATACTTATCTCACTAATTTGGGCTTCACCAAAAGTGAAGCAGATGCAAATCTAAATCACATCTTGGTAGAAGGTAAATTTCTTATTATTTTCTTATATGTCGATGATTTGATTTTAACTAATGATGTGCAGCTGATTAGATCTTGCAAGGAGGACCTTAGAAGGGAATTTGAAATGAAGGACATGGGTCTCATGCACTACTTCCTTGAGTTCGAAGTATGGCAAGACAATGGGGAATTGTTTGTCTCTCAAGGCAAGTATGAAAATGAGATACTGCAAAGATTCTGCATGGAGAGTTGTAAACTCATGGAGATACCTCTAGCAAAAAACTGGAGGAAGGATGATTCCACTTCAAGTGAAGTGGATGCTACCATTTATCGGTAGCTAGTGGGTTCACTCATGTATCTTGTGAACACATGACCATATATGTCTTATGTAGTCAACCAGCTAAGCCAAGATATACTTAGGCCAACTAAATTATTTTCGAAGGGAGTTAAGCATGTTTTATGGGACCTCAGAGACACTACGCAGTTTGGACTATGGTATAGACGGGCAGAGGGAGTGAATTTGTGTGGCTTCACAGATACAGATTCGACGCGAAGTCCATAAGACCGAAAGAGTACATCAGGTGGAATTTTCAGTGATGGTTTTGCAGTTGTTTCTTGGTACAACATGAAGCAAATATATGTGATGCTCAGCTCGGTAGAAGTAGGATACATGGCTGCAAGTCAAGCAGCATGTGAGGCGATATGGATGAGAAAGATATTTGTTGGACTATTTGGTTAGATGATGGATCCAATTGTGATCTACTGTGATAATCAGAGGTGTATCAAACTCTATGAGAATCTTGTATTTCGTGATTTATCCAAGCATATAGATATCTGGTATCACCATTTACAAGGCTGTGTAGAGGAAAATAATGTTGCTACACTACATTCCGACAGAGGAACAAGATGCTGACATTTTGAAAAAATATTTGTCAAGAGGGAAGTTCAAGTTCCACATGTGCATGATAGGGGTGGTTGATAATCCCTTTCTTGCCGAGAGGGAGTGTTGAAAAATGGAGCAAGAAATTTTCAATTTGAATTTTCCTTGATTAAATTGATAAAATTAGAATTTCCATATCAACAAACAACTTGGATTCAGTTAACTTGTGTGACATGGCTTGTGTCACCCGGTTTACTTAGTAAATTCGAGTTGGAGGAGTTAGATTTTAGTTAAGCATGTTTGATTTCTAATTTGTAGCAATCAAAGTTAGTTATCTAAAGTTGTTTTAAGTTAAATTAGTTCCAACTGTTGGAGGAACTAGTAGAAGGTCATTTGTGTAGTGGGACTTCAATGGCGAGACACATGTGGATGGTGACTAGAAAGCGAGTTGTGAATTTAATGAATCCAACAATAGAGATTGTTGATGATGGTGGAGGTTCCAATAAATAAGTGAATAACATGTGTGATATAGGTGGTATGATTGTAATTGATGATGACCTCTTTGCATCAGAATTTGAGGAATTTACATTTGAGAATATATTCAAAAGATGATATTATTGGTATTGACTACACCTTATTTGGAGACATCATTTTTATTGTAGGGGTTGGTACCTTTCCATTGGATGTGGTTGGTTATGTGAAGACTACTCAACTTGTAGTAAATATTCATACTAACTCTAACAAGCCTATGGATGCGTGTTTACAAAGGGAAACCCCTCTCAACTCAGCGCATTGGATTCTTTGTTTGTACATGCTATTTATTGTTCTTAATTTTTCTTCTCCAAGGGGTTGAGACTATTTGCTTCATTTATTTTACATGTCCGAGTGAAACAAGAAGAATTGAGATTTTCTCCACAACTTTTCCATTTTGCTAAGTTACAAATAAAAAGAGTCCAATTCTAAAGCCAATAGACTAATAGCCTCTTGATACACCTTTAGCGAGCTATGAATAGCTCTCACCTATCACTGTAGTTCAATGAAATGGCATCTAATAGCTCTAGCAGGAAAGTGTCCAATTTTATGCCCAAGACACTATTATAAATGGAATAGCTGTGAAGGCAATGATATCCATTGGGGATTTCCATTTTTGCTGCAACAAACAAGAAGAATATTGGTGTTGGAGGAAGAGATAAAATATCTATGCAAAAAACACAATATCATTGCTCTCCTGGTGGCATTAATTTTTGTTAACTCATTCGAATGTAGGGAATGCATAAAGATTTGTTAGTATCTATGAAATTTTCTCTCTTTCCAATAGAAAAATAGGTTCATCCTAATATTAATATATAAAATAAGATTCGCTAATATGTATGGTTCAATTTTGTTTGATGATCCTATTTCTCCAAAGGATATCCTTTTTTTTGAATTTTGTTTGGTATAAGATATGGTGATACCTTTAAATAAGCGGTAAGTTTGTGTAAAATTAGAAGTGGAACAACAAGTTGGGGTCTGAATTTCCTTTATAGTTGTAGGCTAGATGAAATTTCTATCGAAATGTTTTGTTGTGGCCCAACATAGAATAATATTTGGATGTAAAGGTTTGTTATGGGTGGTATATTTTTAGCCCTTCAACTCATTAGATTCTTTGTTTGTTCGTGGTATTTTTTGTTCTCAAATTTCGTTTTCCAATGGGTTTATACTATTTTCTTTATTCACTGATCATGGCCGAGTGAAAGAAGAAGAATGCTGCTTGTCTCCACAAATTTTCCATTTCGCTCAGTTACAAATAAAAATCATCCAATTCTATATCCAAGAGACTAATAGACTCTTGATACACCTTTAGTGAGCTATGCATGAAGACCTTGAATGAGGGTATAACTACAATCTAGGTTTTTGAGCTCAAGAGTTGGTTGTTACACACATTTAGAATATACCCCTTTTTGCATTTGATCATTGTTTGCATACTAATGTTTTATATTCTAGATCATTTGATTAAAATTTATAAGTCTATCTAAATGCATTCATGATTTGGCAGTCATATTTTTATGTAAATGAAGCTTCTATATGTTCAAGAAAGACCTTTCCTAGAGTGGACAATGAGGTAGTGCAAAAAGACACTAGGAGGGAGCATTGTTGAGCCCTCTATTTTGGCTCATATAACTAGGAAGGAGTTTTGAAGTCTCAAATAGGAGTGGAGAAATATGTAATACTACTTGTTGTGTATAGTGTAGTGTTTTAGAAGCATACATGTATATGAGGGATACAATCATCATAAAGAGAGATAACTAGTACCATCTAATCAAGGATGGGAAGTATTTCATAATAAATGCACACAATGGTAAATCCAAAATATCTTTGATCAGGGATAATAAAGAAAATAAATGTATTAGTTCCAGTATGAATTTTGTATTACTTTCCTTAAGAGAGAATCAACTAGGTGATGAATTGATAAAAGTAATATTTAGACGGATGCAATATAGAATAGAAAAATCAATTGGAGAAGTTGTTGTCAGATACATATAAGTGTTTTAAAAGCCTAAAATTTTACCATCTAAGAGGGAAGTGGAGTTTGACATATATTTGTTTCCTAACTCTCATTTGCCAGAATTGGCTTGTACAAATAGTTTGTCCTTGAAGAAGATGAAGTGAAGAAATAGTTGTAGAAACTATTGGAGTAGGGAGTAATTCAACCACACGACCCACCTTGTGGGCCACCTATCATCATAATATCCATGAAGGATGTGACTTAGCGAATGTGTATCAATTGTAGAGCTTTGGCCCACATGACTGTTAAGTATTAATGCTCTTTCTGAAGCTCAGGATTTGTTTGATCAATTTTGGCATACAAAATAATTCACCAATTTATATCTAAAATAGAGATACCATTGAGCATGGGTTAAATAATAGGAAACCTAGAAGACTACCTAAAGTACAAGGAAAGTTTGATATGAATGGATAGACACATCTTTTGATCTATATAATGTGAAACTACGTTTATGCATTTGATTAGTGATATATTTCATTGATTTCTAGTTCCATTTATGACAGTGTAATTATATGATATATTGGTATATATTTCTACCTAGGAAGAGTATATCTCTCATCTCGTCCAAGTGTTAGAGACTCTAAAAAATCACAAACTACTAGTTAACGTTAAGAAATGTGAGTTTTCTCATCAATCATTGGTGTATTGGGGTATATAATGAGTTTAAGGGAACTTAAGATAGATTTTAAAATAATGGAATCCATCATTAAGTAGCGAAATCCTATTAGTTTCATTGAAGCTAGGAAAATCATTGGGATTTTATAGTATTTAGAGAAGTTTGTAGCATCATTTTAGGTGTAACTACACCAATTGATGCCTTAATAGCTAGTGGTAACATTGCAGGAGTCAATAGAAATGTCTTAATGAGAATAAATAGAATATTCGTCAAGCATTATATATTACATTGCCTGATTTTCAAAAACATTTTGAAGTAAAAGTAGATGCAAATAGATATGTTATGTGAGAAACTTGGATATCAGGGGGTAAGCTTGTATGCTATTATTGGAAAATCATTCATGGTGGAGTCATGAACTACTCAACACACATGATAAATAAATATTGACTCTATTTAAATATATTGAGATGTGAACGAACTATCTAATGTGCAAGGAAATTATCATCATCAATAGTCAACAATTACTACAATATTTTTATGCCCAAAGTAAAATTTGGCAAATCGAACACTACAAGTGGATGGGAATTTTGCAATAGTTTTCTCTAGTCATCAAATATAATAAGGACATGAATAAGAGGTTCAATAACATTATTTTAAGACCATCTAAATTCAAAATTACAACTTTCAAAAATATTATGCACATAGATCTTTTTTCTAATGATGCATACAAATAGGCATACATCGAAGATAAACATGATAGAGAGGTGTTTAAATTGTGATAAGTCCAAATAGACATAGAATAAGGTGAAAATAAGGCTAATTAACATCTATACAATGGGTTTCTCTAGAAGATATACAAGATTTGTGTTCCTAAATATGAAAATGTGTAGCTTATGAGAGACACTCATGTTGGGTGTGGAGTTTGATTATCTTCCTAACTGTTTAGAGATTTGTTTTAGTCACATTGGATCCTTGTTCCTAAATAGGCGGCAAAAAAACCCGTTAAATTTCCATCAGGTGAGTCCAAGGGGGGGTGGCGATGAGTTTTATGAGCCCTCCCCCACTCCTAGAGGTGGTTCAGGGGAAACACCCATGAAGCTAAAATAGATGAAAAATTGCCTTGTAAAATATTGTACTTTCATAGTCAATATAGGTCATTTATTAGGGAGATGATTTGACGGTAGAAGTTATGTTAATTTAAGATTTTTTTCCCTAGAAGGCACCCCCTTGGTTTATATGAGGGAATTGTATTGCAGTTATGTACGATTATTCTAAGAGAGGGGGGGGGGAGAGAGAGAGAGGGAGAGAGAGATTGTGTGAGAGCGAAGAGGAAATTATAGCAGATCTATTGTAGGTTGCACCTATTCATTTTGTTGGATAATATAAAAGGAAGGATTGGTTTTTTCTCCATAGACATAGCCCAAATTGGGTGAACCACATATATCTATGTCTCTCTTGTTTTATGCATTTTTATATTTGTGTTTCCGCAATATTTTATCTGTTCCATTGCTCTATAATATATAATTTTCTAATAACTGTATCAGAGCTTAATATATATTTGGATGACAAAATTGTAGGAGAGAAGGGTTCCTCGTTTGAGTGGGAGAAATGGCAGAAGATGGTAGTTTAGGGTTGAGAAATTTAATGACAAAAACTACCAACTATAGAAAATGTAGATGAAATATTATCTGTATCATAAATATGTGTACCTACCATTGAGCGGAAAATAAAAGAAGCTAACGAGTATGATGAATGAAGAATGAGAGATAATATATAGAAATCCACTAGGAACAATACACATGTATCTAGCAGTATTGGTGGCATTTAACATTTCAAAGGAAACATCAACATAAGGTTTAATGAAAACATTAGAAAAAATATATGAAAAAACTTCAGCCTCAAATAAGGTATTTCTATGAAGCGTTGATTTAATATGAAGATGTGAGAAGGTAGATCTGTTATTGGTCACTTAAATGAATTTAACATGATTACCAGTCATTTAAGTTTTGTAGGGGTAAATTTTGATGACGAAGCTAGGACTATGTTATTTTTGTGCTCATTTCCAGAAAGTTGGAATGGCTTACTTATGGCTATTAGTAACTCTACCTATGGATCTAGTACTTTAAACTTTGATGTTGTTGTTGGTGCAATCCTTAGCAAGGAAATGTGACAGAAAAGATCTGGTGATACATCAGGTAATGCTTCGACTACAAAGACTAGGGGAAGAAAAATGGAAAGAGGAAGGAGCCCAGGAAATCATAGTAAGTAAAGAAAAGGCAGATCCAAATCCAGATTAGTGATAACGTGCTAGAAATGTGGGAAGAAAGGACA
>APFE031578402.1:0-18509 GCA_000404065.3 Pinus taeda
AAGCACGATGGTCAAGTTCGTTATATTTTCTCGGAATATAGGCGTGGAAATCGCTATACAAATATACAAATCGCGTAGATTCTTATCTATGTTTTTATTGACAAGTCTGTGTGCTTGGTTTGATTCTGACTATGAGTAAGGTTTGAGTCTCTCTTGTTCTTTTGTTGTGTGAGTCAGTCATGTTATGTCTGTTTCTCGATAGAGGAGAAGTTTTACATTTTTGATTTCATCGAGTTCAATTACGATCGAATTCTAATTTTATTTATACGGTATGATTTGAGAAGAAGCTTTACAATTTTTAAGCTCATGAAGATCAGTGACCATCGAAAATTTTAATTTTATTTATATGGTATGATTTTATGTTCTACCATGGCATTGAATTTCATATATATATCTTTTTTTTCTCCTAATTTAATTGCAAATGTTGAAGGTTTAATTACTTGTTCATTTCTTGGTAACGTGTTCATATTATCCTATGTTGCAGGAGGCTACTAATGTTGATTTCTTAGATGAGCTCAATGGAGAAAAGAAGAGAGACAAGACTTCAATATCATGAAAGCCCTTCAACATCTTTTACAAGACAAATTTCTGCTACAAGTATGTAATACATTCCATTCACATTGAAAGTTTCGTGACAATACCATGTAGTCTAAATTTAATAGTTTATGAATAATGGTTTTCACAAACATTTTTAATAATAGAAATAATTTGCCATATTTCTCGTAAACTTGATTAGTTTATCATATTTCCCATCAAATTGACCAGTATTTCCTTGTTTAATTAGTTTTTAAAGTGTTTTAAGTATCTTTATCTAATTAAATTTTTTATTAGTTTCATGTTAGTTTAATTAATCCATCAAATTTAACAAGCTTATGTTTGTTTCTGGAATTAAAAATTGTTTTTATTTCCATCAACTTAACTAGACAAATCTTTTTGCCTTTGCCGTATAACAGAATATAAATGTTTTTGTACAAATAAACTCACCAAATTACGACTAAATTTGTGTATAATACTCAAGTTAACTATGACTAAATCTGTCTGTAATACTCAAGTTAACTTGTTGTACAGGATTCAACATGTGAGGAGGACCTGTAATCTCTTATCCACGGGAAGATGAAACACCTGTAACAACGGTTCTCTCCCTCGAAGGGCATCTTCTCCCCACAATGCCTTGTTGTTGTGATGGATAACATTTATGAATAATTCTTTCCGCAACTATGGATAACATTTATGGATAATTCTATTTGCACATTTGAAATACTGAGCACTAGTTTTGAAGTGTTGTTTATAATTATTTTTTTGCGCATTTATTTATACTTTTAGGCGCCATTATACCTTTGTTCCCGCATTTCAAATTCTGAGCAATTTCTTATCGATATTTGTCTCTCATCACACACAATCAGAGTTAGTCCTCACCCATCGCTACGCAATTGAATTTTGTTCAGAGATATTAACACAAATAATGACAAAAGTTGATCAACTAGTTGAAACAGAGCGCAACAGGTGCGTAACAGAGTGCTACAAGTACATTGTCTTAATGCACCTTAACAGCAAAGGTATTGAAGACAATGACCAACAGGCATACGAGGTAGTACTGTTGCTTTTGTAATTTTCTCTTTCGGCCACCCTAACGAGGAAGCTATTTGCAATTACATTTGAGACCACATGAAACCATAGGATATGCGAGATTATAACAATATTAGTAATATAGAATATTTCGGGTGGTGTTCAATCGTACTTACTTTTTTTTTAAGTTTTTTCCATCTGTGTGTACGTTAATTATATTTGGGGTCTCCAGAATTTACGTCTATGACCAATGGTGGCTTTCCTGCGATATTATAATAGTATTAGTAATATAGGATATGCCCAAGCTTTTTCCTTCTGCTTGTACGTTAATTATATTTGGGGTCTCCAGAATTTACGTCTATGACCAGTGGAGGTTTTCCAAAGTTTCTTTGTGTTTGAATGTGGGTTTCAAAAATTTATGTTTATGATTGTGCTTTTGGTTTATTTTATTTTGCAAAGTTTTTATACCATTAACATATTTTGGCTTATTTCATTTTTAAAACGATTTTATATAATTAATATATTGACGTAAGATAGTTCTCGACATTACTAATAAACATTAACCCTATCCTCCTCTCTCCCCCATCTCTCCCTCCTCCTCTCTCTCTCCCTCCCTCCCTTCCCTACCACCCCTTCTCTCTCCTCCTCCCTCTCAATCTCTTTCTCCCTCTCTCTCCCCATACCTCCCCCTTTGTCTCTCCCTCCCTTCCTATATCCCTTTCCCCCTCCGTGTCTCTCCCCCCACATATCACTACCTCCCCCTCTCCCTCACCCAATCCTCCTCTCACCCCCATAGCCCACTCCTTTTCTCCCCCTCCCATCACTCCACCTACCACCCCTTTTTTCTCTCTCCCTCTCCCTCTCTCTATCTCTCTGACTATCTCCCTATCTCCCCCTCTCCATCTCCCTTTCTCTCTCTCTCTCCCTTCCCCTCTCTCTGACCCTATCCTCATCTCTCCCCCATCTCTCTCTCCTCCTCTCCCTCTCCTCGTCTCTCCTCCATGTCCCTCTCCTCCTCTCTCTCTCTCCTTAGCTCTCTTCCCTCCCACCACTTCTATCTCCTCGTCCCTCCCCATCTCTGTCTCCCTCTATCTCCCCATCCCTCCCCTTTTATCTCTCCCTCCCTTCCTCTCTCCGTATTCCTATCTCTCCCTCTCCTCCTCCATTTCCCCTGCCCCTCTCCCACACTCTTCCGCTCCCACTATCCCTCCTCCACTCTCTCTTCCTTTCCCCCTCTCCCACACTCTTCCCCTCCCACTATCCCTCCTCCACTCTCTCTTCCTTTCCCCCTCTCACTCTCTCTCTCCCTCTCCCCCTCCCCCTCTTTGTTCCCCTCCCCCTATCTCCCCCCACCTATCTCTACCTCCCCCTCTCCCTCACCCTATCTTCCTCTCTCCCTGCCTCCCTACCTCTCTCTCTCGCTCTTGCCTCTCTCTCTCTATCTCTCCCACTATCTCCCTATCTTCATCTCTCTCTCTCTCTCTCTCTCTCTCTCTCTCTCTCTATCTATCTATCTATCACCCCGTCCCTTCCCCTCTCTCTGTCTCACTCTCTCTCTCTCTCCCCCTCCCCTCGTCTCTCTCTCTTTCTCCCCCTACTACCACACCCCCACTGCCTCTCTCTCTATCCCCCTCCTACCACACCCCCACTCCATGTCTCGCTCCCTCCCCCTCTCTCTCTCACGCTCCTTACTATCGTTATTAATCTCACTCTCATTATGGCCATCATATCATCAAACAAACTAATTTATGATGTCATTTAACAAACAAAAAAATAATCATGGGTATCTTAATCTTGTCATTTAACATATATAATCCACATCATGTAGCAAACAAAAAGATCTTATGAATTGGAAATGAATAACTGTGATATTATTTAAGAAAGAAAATATTATATCCTCTAAGAAATAATAAAACAACTACATACATAATTTTATACAAATTGGGCTTGCAAAAAATATCTATACATATTATCTAATTAGCAAAAACACAACCATCATATCACATAAACAGATAAAAAATGCTTTCAGTTAAAAAAATGCTTTTTTAAGCCTCTTTTCACATTTAAATAAACAAACACATACATTTGGCATGTCTTATAAAAATGAAACAATTCTACTCATAAATAAATTATTTTATATCATCCTACTTGAAGCAATAAATAATTTAATATAATTTAATATTGAATATGTTAAATATTTACTTTAACCTAATGGAAATCTTCCCTAAAAATAGAAGTGAAGTAAAACCTAGGATATTTAAAATCTTATGGAAGAAGAGGCACTGGATCTTTTTAAGAAAGCAGTGGATGATGATAGTGAGAAGCAACTACTTCGTATCCACTTGAAGAAGATAGTCAAGATATGTGGAGTCGTCCAGAAAATTCATGCCAACTTCTACTTTCCCAAACATCTAAATTGATCAAATTTTCAAAAATACAAATATTTCATTAATTGTAAAATTTAAGAAAATATTTTTAATACACTCTATGATATGGATATAATAAACAGAAACATATTTTAAAAATAAAATTTATTTTAAATCAATCATTAAAATACAATAGTGACCAAATAAAATAAAAGAGAGCAATAATTATCTAATAAATTCATAAATTGAAACCTGTTAATAATAAATTGCATTGGTTCTATATGCATGCAACTTATCTTACATGTGCGAGAGAATAAATAGATATAATTTTAAAATCCTATTTATATTCCATTGGATTTTCAATGTTTTATATCGGGTTTTAATTTCGTTCTATAGTTGTTATCTCTCAGGAAAGCAGTTGAGAAAGACTTTGATCCCCGCCCTCTGTTTCTCGAGGATTGGATTGGAAATATGCCAAAATGCTTAGGACGGAAGGATTTTTTAAATTTCCCACTACAAGATTTCCATGAAGAATACTCAGACACTAGATTTGACAAATAAGACTCAAACACCTTGAAGCTTTTCCCATATATTGTGGGAGAAGGAGCGAGAAAGGCATTATGACAAAGAACATTGCTAGGAGGACTTTCATCACGATAAGCGGCATCAACACAAATATCATAGGCACAGGAACCTATTTAGGGAGTTTCCTCTTAAACAAGATTCCTCTATCCCTAAACCATAAATGGAGAAAGAACCTAGGAGTTTTGAAAATGTGGTAAGAAAGAAAAAATTTGGTAGAAAACCCTCCTTGGATGTTGATTGCATTGGAAAAAATCATGTAATTGGTATGAAATGTTATCTAAGAACATGGTGGAAACCTTAAACAAGGTTACCAATAATCCTAAGGAGTAATCCCACCAGTGATAAGAAACATGGGAAAGAATGATATATAATCAAGTGAAGAAACAACAAT
The DNA here is from genome assembly GCA_000404065.3 of Pinus taeda. Lineage (NCBI taxonomy): Eukaryota > Viridiplantae > Streptophyta > Pinopsida > Pinales > Pinaceae > Pinus > Pinus taeda. The sequence goes on from APFE031578402.1 coordinate 4,909, forward strand.
AGTGGAGACTACAAATACATATAAATGGATTAAGAAATTAGAGACCTAACACACTTAGAGGAAGGTGAATATATGGAGCTTGGAAAGCTTGATGTGTAGTATTTAGCAGTATAATGGGATGGAAAGGAGACTCACTCAATATTGAATCAATAAATTCAAGTTTTGACAAATGCCTTGATAAAAAAAGGATAATTTTAGCAATGAAAAATACCATGTAAGCATCACTAGTCAATTTATTTAGCAATTAAAACTAAAACCCTCAAATAATGATAAAAATATGAAAATAGAATAAAAGGTTGAAGAAAGGAGATGTAAGAAACTTCTACAAGAGTTTAGAGAAATGCTAGTCGATTTAGGGTTTAGGGTTTTAAGTCTAGGTTTTAGGGTTTAGAGTTTATAGTTGAGGGATTATAACACTTTAGTAAATGCTTTTAATAAACATTTAAATAAAAGTTACAACACACATTTTAAAATTTTAGAAAATGCTTGGGGATTAGGGTTTACAGTTTAGGGTTTAAGGTTAGGTGTTTATTGTTTAGAGTATAGGGTTTAGGGTTTATGGCAGTTTAGTAAATGTTTTTAGTAAACACTTAAATAAAAGTTACAAACATTTTTAAAATTTTTATAAAATGTTTAGTGTTTAGGGTTTAAGGTTTAGGATTTAAGGTTTGAGGTTTAGGGTGTATGGTTTAGGGTTAAGCGTTTGTAGTTTAGGCTTTAGGGATTAGGGTTTATGGTTCAAGGTTTATAACACTTTATAAAATGATTATGGTTTAAGTTTTAAGATTTTCAACTTAGGGTTTAGGGTTCTCAGTTTAGGGTTTATAACACCTTAGAAATTGTTTTTATAAACACTTGAATAAAATTTACAATACACTCTTTAAAATGTTCTAAAATTCATAGGGTTTAGTGTTTAGGATTTAGGGTTTAGGGTTTATGATTTAGGTTTTTGGGTTTAGGGTTAAGGGTTTAGGGTTTAAGGTTTACGGTGTAGGGATGAACCACCCCACATTAAGTGGGTTTCCTCTGCTACATCTTACATGTAATGCATTCATCGTGTTGAGCCTCGAGGAGTTATGAATAAAAACAAATGAAAGAAAATAGGTTTAGGGAGAAGGGTGGAAAAACAAAGGTTGGGGTATGTGTGTACCACACTTTTCTCCCTCCTACACTCACATACCCAAGTTTGGTGTTCCCTAATTATAGATACTCATAAAATTCTTAGGGTTTATGGCTTAGGGTATAGGATTTGGGGTTTAGGGCTTAGGGTTTAGGATTTATAACATTTTACTAAATTCTTTTAATAAGCACTTGAATAAAAGTTACAAAATGTTTCTAAAATGTTATAAAATTCTTAGGCTTTAGCATTTAGGGTTTAGAATTTATAACACTTTATTAAATGTTTTTAATATATACTTAAATAAAAGTTACAAAAAACTCTTTAACATTTTATAAATTAATTAGGGTTTAGGGTTTAGGGCTTTGGTTTAAGGGATTAGGGTTTCAGGTTTAGTGTTTAGTGTTTAGGGTTTCATGTCTACAGTTTGGGGTTTAGGGTTTAACACTTAGGGTTTAAGATTTATTATGTAGGGTTTAGGGTTTACAAGACTATAGTAAATGCTTTTAATAAACACTTAAATAAAAGTTTCAAACTACTTTTTAAAATGTTATAAAAAGATTAGGTTCTAGGGTTTGTGATTTAAGGTTTAGGGTTCAGGGTTTATGGTTTAAGTTTTGGATTTTTTGGTTTAGGTTTAGGGTTTAGTTTTTAGGGTCTACAACATGTTGGTAAATTCTTTTAATAAACACTTAAATAAAAGTTACAAAATAAATTTTGAAATTTTATAAAATGGTTAGGGTCTATGGTTTGCGGTTAAGGTTTAGGATTTGGGCTTTGGGGCTTAGGGTTTAGGGTTTAGGTTTTGGGGTTTAGGGTTTATGTTTTTGTGTTAGGGTTTAGGGTTTTGAATTTATGGTTTAGGGTTTGTAACACTTTAGTAAATTGTTCTAGTAAACACTTAAATAAAAGTTACAAAATTATTCTTAAACTATTATAAAATTCTTAGGGTTTATGGTTTACCGTTTAGGGCTTGGGGTTTACGGTTCAATGTTTTGGTTTTTGGGTTTTGGTTTTAGGGTATATGGTTTAAGGTTTATAACAATTTATTAAATTATTTTAACAAAAACATAAATAAAAGTTACAAAATGCTTTTATAAATGTTCTAAAATTCCTATGGTTTAGGGTTTATGGTTTATTTTTTAGGGTTTAGGGTTTAGGGTATAGGGTTTGGGGTTTATAGTTTAAGGATTAGGCTTTATAAAAATTTATTAAGAGCTTCCCCTTCTCTCCCCCTCCCATCACTCCCCCTACCAACCGTTCTCTCTCTGCCTTCCCTCCCTCTCCCTCTCTCTGTCTCTCCCACTATCTCCCTATCTCCACCCCTCCCTCACCCTTCCTTTCTCTCTCTCACTCTCTCCCCCCATATCCCTCTCGTCATCTCCATCCTTTTCTCTCTCTCTCTCCATATATCCCTTCCCTCCCACCCCTTCTCTCTCACCCACCTCCCGGTCTCTCTGTCCCTCTCTCTCCCCATTCCCCCCTTTCTCTCTCCCTCCCCCTCTCTCCCGCTTTCCCTCTCTCTCTACCTCTCCCTCCCCCACTCTATTCCATTCCCCCTATCCCTCTTCTTCTCTTTGTCTCCCTCTCCCCATCTCAGTCTCTGTCCCTCTCCCCCTTCCACTCTCTGCTCCCATCCCTGTATCTCCCCCGACCTATCTTTACCTCCCGCTCTCCCTCACCCTATCCTCCTCTCTCCGACATCTGCCACCCCTTCTCTCCCCCTCCCATCACTCCTCCTACCAACCCTTCTCTCTCCACCTCCCTCCCTCCCTCTCTCTCCCTCTCCCTCTCTGTCCCCATACCTCCCCCTTTGTCTCTCCCTCCATTCCTCTCTCCTTCTCCCTCTCCCTCCCTCTCCTCCTCCCTTACCCTTCCCCCTCTCCCTCTCCCTCTATCTCTCCCTTTTCCACTCGCTTCCCCTCTTCCTATCCCTCTTTTTCTCTCTCTCCCTCTCCCCCTCTCTCTCGCTCTCTCCTTCTCCCCCTCCCCCTCTTTGTTCCCCTCTGCCTCTCTCCGCCCACCTATCTATACCTCCCCCTCTCCCTCACCCTTTCATCCTCTCCTTCCTATCTCCCACGCCTTCTCCCCCCCTCCCATTGCTCCCCCTACCACCCCTTCTCTCTCTGCATCCCTCCCTCTCTCTCTGCCTCCCTTCCTCTCTCTCTCTGCCTCCCTTCCTCTCTCCTTCTCCCTCTCCCTCCCTCTCTTCGCACCTTGCTCCTCCGCCTCTCCCTCTCTCTCTACCTCTCCCTCTGCAACTCTCTCTCCCTCTCCCACTCTCACTCTCTCTCTCCCTCTCCCCCTCCACCTCTTTGTTCCCCTCCCACTCTCTCCCCCAACATATATCTACCTCACTCTCTCTCTCAGCCTATCATCCTCTCTCCTTGAATCTCCCACCCGTTCTCTCCCACTCCCATCACTCCCCCTACCACACCTTCTCTCCCCACCTCCCTACCTCTGTCTCCCCCACTCCCTCTCTTTATATCTCTCCCAATATATCCCTATTTCCCCCTCTCCCTTTCCCTCTCCTTCTCCCTCTCTCTCTCTCTCCCCCCCTTTTCCCTACCTCTCTGTCTCTCTCTTCCTTCCCCCCTCTTTCTCCCCCCTTTCCCCTCTTCCTGATCCTATTCTCCTGTCTCTCTTGCCCTATTTCCCTTCCCTGCCACACCTTCTCTCTTCCCATCACTCTCTTCCCCCTCTCCCCATCCCTCCCCCTTTATCTCTACCTCCATTCCTCTCTCCCTCTCCCTCTCCCTCACTCTCCCACTCCCTTTTCCATCCACCTCTGCCACCATCTCTACCTCTCCCTCTCCCACTCTCTTCCCCTCCCCCTATCCCCCTTCTGCTCTCTCTCCCTCTGCCCCTCTCACTCTCTCTCTCCCTCTCCCCCTCAGCTCTTCGTTCCCCTCCCTTTCTCTCCCCCCACCTATCTCTACCTCCCCCTCTCCTTCACCCTATCCTCCTCTAACCCACATCACCCACTTCTTCTCTCCCTACCATCAACCCCTTCTCTCTCTGCCTCCCTCCCTCTCTCTTTTCCCCTCTCCCTACCCCTCTCTACCCTCATCTATCTCTACCTCCCCCTCTCCCACACCCTATCCTCCTCTCTCCCCCATCTCCCACCTCTTCTCTCCCCCTCCCATCACTCCCACTACCACCACTTCTCTCTCTCCATCCCTCACTCTCTCTCTCCCTCTCCCTTTGTCTCCCCATCTCTCCCTTTTTGTCTCTCCCTCCCTTCCTCTCTCCTTCTTCCTCTCCCACCATCTCCTCCTCCCTTGCCCCTCCCCCTCTCCCTCTCTCTCTTCCTCTCCCTCTCCCACTCTCTTCCCCTCCCCGTATCCCCTTCTTCCGCTTATCTCTCCATGCCCCCCCCCACTCTCTCCTCTCCCCTCCCCCCTCTTCCTTCTTTCCCCCCCCCACATTATCTCTTACTTCCCCCTCTCCCTAAGGCCTATCCCTCCTCTCCCAAAATCTCCCACCCCTTCTCTCCCCCTCCCAATTCATCCTCCTACCATCCCTCCCTCTCTCTCTCTCCTTCTCCTCTCTCTCTATCTCTCCCACCTATCCTAACCTACTCCCCCGCCCTCTCTCTTATCTCTCCCTTTCATCAAACCCCTCTTCTTTGTTCTATCCCTCTCCTCTCCTTGACACTATCCTCCTCTCTCGCCCATCTCTCTCTCCTCCTCTCTCTCTCTCCCTCCCTCCCTTTCCTACCACCTGTTCTCTCTACCCCTCCCTACCCATCTCTCTCCACCTCTCTCCCCATACCTCCCCCTTTGTCTCTCCCTCCATTCCTATCTCCCTCTCCGCCTCCCCTCTCTTTTCCCCTCCCTGTCTCTCACCCTACCTATCACTACCTTCCCCTCTCCCTAAACATATCCTCCTCTCGCCCCCATCACCCACTCCTTCTCTCCCCCTGCTATCACTACCCCTACAACCCCTTCACTCTCCGTCTCCCTCCCTCTTTCTCTCTCCCTCTCCCTCTCCCTCTCTCTCCCACTATCTCCCCCTCTCCATCTCCCTTCCTCTCTCTCTCTCTCTCCCTTCCCCTCTCACTGACCCAATCCTCCTCACTCCACCATCTCTCTCTCCTATTCTCCCTCTCCTCCTCCCTCCCCCATCTCCCTCTTCTTCTCACTCTCTCTCCCTGCCTCTCTTCCCTCCCAACCCTTTTATCTCCTCGTCCCTCCCCATCTTTGTCTCCCTCTCTCTCCCCATCACTTCCCCTTTGCCTCTCCCTCCATTCCTCTCTCCCTCTCCCTATCTCCCCCTCTCCTCCTCCCTTTCCCTTCCCCCTCTCCCTCTTTGTCTACCTCTCCCTCTCCCACTCTCTTCCACTCCCGCTATCCCTCTTTCACTCTGTCTCCCTCTCCCCTATCACTCTGTCTCTCCCTCTCCCCCTCCCCCTCTCTATTCCCCTCCCCCTATCCTCCCCAACATATCTCTACCTCCCCTCTCACTCAACCTATCCTCCTCTATCCCCAAATCTCCCCCCCCTTCTCTCCCCCTCCCATCACTCCCCCTACCACCCCTTCTCTCCCTGCCTCCCTCCCTCTCTCGGTCTCCCTCTCCCTCTCTTCGTATCTCTCCCACTATCTCCCTATCTCCCCCTCTCCCTCTGCTCCCCTTCCCCTCTCCTTGTTTCACTCTCTCTCTCCCCCTCCCCTCCTCTCTCTCTTTGTTTCTACCCCTACTACCACACACCCACTCCCACTCTCTCTCTCTCCCCCTCCTACCACACGCCCACTCCCTCTCTCGCTCCCTCTCCCTCTCTCTCCCATGCTCCTTACTCTCATTTTCTCTCTCATTCTCACTATCACCATCATATCATCCAACAACCTAATTTAGGATGTCATTTAACAAACAAAAACATAATCATGGGTATCTTAATGCTATCATCTAACATATATAATCCACATCATGTAGCAAACAAAAGGATCTTATCAATTGGAAATGAATAATCATGATATTACTTAAGAAACACAATCATTATATAACCTAAGAAATAATAAAATAAATACATACATAATTTTATACAAATTGAACTTGCAAAAAATATCTACACATATTATCTAATTAGCAAAAACACAACCATCATATCACATAAACAAACAAAAAATGTTTTCAGTTAAAAAAAAAAAAATTCTAAGCCTCTTTTCACATTTAAATAAACAAACACATACATTTTGCATGTCTTATAAAAATAAAACAATTCTACTCATAAATAAATTATTCTATATCATCCAATTTGCAAAAAAATAAATAATTTAATATAATTCAATATTGAATAAGTTAAATATTTACTTTACCCTAATGGAAATCTTCCCTAAAAATATAAGTGAAGTAAAACCTAGGATATTGAAAATCTTATGGAAGAAGCCCCATTGGATCCTTTTAAGAAAGCAGGGGACGATGATAGTGGGAAGAAACTACTTTGTAACCACTTGAAGAAGATAATCAAGATATGTGGAGGAGTCCAGAAAATTGATGCCAACTTTTACTTCCCCCAACATCTAAATTGATCAAAATTTTAAAAATACAAATATTTCATTAATTGTAAAATTCAAGAAAATATTTTTAATAAACAAAAAATTAAAATTACATGAATGCTAATATTTAATAAATCTAAAATCACAACCTAATTTAAATAACAAATTTCATTCTTCTACATATTTAAATATAGATATTTCAATAATAAATTATGAAACTTAAACTAATAAACTTTATATATATATATATAACTGACTAACATTGAATTAATAATTTGGCTAAGCTAAACTAAACTTCTTAGCTACATAATTTTCATACAAAAATTTAATACACATTACACTCTATGATATGGATATAATAAACAGAAACATATTTTAAAAATAAAATTTCTTTTAAATAAATCATTAAATTAGAAGATTGACCAAATAAAATAAAAAAGAGCAATAATTATCTACAAAATTTATAAATTGAAATCTGTTAATAATCAATTGCATTGATTCTATATGCATATTGAAACCTGTTAATAATCAATTGCATTGATTCTATATGCATGCCACCTAACTTACATGTGCGAGGCAATAAATAGTTATAGTTTTAAAATCCTATTTATATTCCATTGAATTTTCAATGTTTTATATCGGGTTTGAATTTCATTTTCCAGCTGTTATCTCTAGCAAAGCAGTTGAGAGATTTTCATCCCTGTTCTATGTTTCCCAAGGGTTGGATTGGAAATAAGGATTTTTTAAATTTCCCACTACAAGATTTCCACAAAGAAGACTCAAACACTAGATTTGACAAAGAAGATTCAAACACTAAGAAGCTTTCCCCATATATTGTGGGAAAAGGAGCGAGTGAGGCTTTATGACAAAGAACATTGCAATAAGATTAATGGAGTTGATTATCAAAACTAAGGAAAAAAATCCAATGATAACATTAGATTATTAATAAGTAATTAATGCCATTAAGAACCAACAAAAAATCTAGAAGATGGAAAGAAAACAAAAAAATTATGAGAAATTAATGGGATTGCTAAATAACAATTAAGATTAAAGGATTAGTGACCAAGAACAAATTTAAAAAATAGAAAGAAAACAAAAAAATTAAGAGAAATTAATGAGATTGCTGAATAACAATTAAGATTAAAGGACAAGTAGATAAAAGATTAATAAAATAGGGAGCAATAACAATAGAGCATAAATATTTTAAAAAATTGAGCCAAGTAGGTAGTAAAGGAGGAATTAAAAACATTGGGTCACACAGTTAAATAGAAACAGAAACAAAAGACATGAAAATTAGAAATTCTACTCTAATCTATGCAACCAAAATGGGAGAATAAATCACGAATATAGTTATGATTATAAAATAAATAAAAGAAACATACCTTTCAATCATGGTTGTAACCAATATCACTGCTAACGCTCTGCCGTGTATACCTCCATCCATCCCTCGGTCGATTTTCATTCATTCATTCGCTGATCTTCTTGGTTTGATTTAAATAACATCCGTTCTGACAAAATAGAAGAACAAACCCACAGGTATATGAATGAAGAAATCAATACAAAAGAAGCAATCAAATGCAAAAGAAAATGAAAAGAAAGAGAGATAAAGGATATAAGTGTGTATTTCATGTGCCTTTGCTACCAATTAGAGACATCGACTCCATGCATCCCTGGGTCGACTTTCATTCATTCGCTGATCTTCTTGGTCGAATTCAGATTTAAATAACATCCGTTCTGACAAAACAGAATAACAAACTCACAGGCATAAACTCACAGACACGAAGCACTTCCACTTCAAATACAATCAAATATCCTACACAAGACGACGAGGCATTTTACACAGAAACAGAGGAACCAGCATAGAGTTAAAGGAGCGAATCCGAGTTAAAGGGGCGGATCCCAGGCCAGGCGGATTTCGGAGAAAAACAGAGAAGAGGTTCAACCTTAAGCAACCATAAAATGAATGTTACAGATCATTATGTACGTCCTTAAGCAACCAACCTTAAAACCCAACACAAAATAGATGGAGATTTGAATTTGCAATTCAAATTGCTTGTTCTGGATCAGGTTCTTTAGCCTCGGCGGAGTAACACTAAAAGGAATAAATGACTCCGTTCCTTTCCCACGCTCCCTAATTTACATAAAGAACCCAGTTCTGATCTACGGGAATGGATTTTTTATTATTTGGGGATATGAGGATATGCGGTATATTATCGGTTTGACTAAAAAACATAGCAGTACCTTGAATTTCAAGACATCGAAATCGGCCTTATTTAATCTAATGTCTTTGTTGCCAGTCTCTTTCGAGTCTATCATCAAATAGGAATCACACACTATAATTGATTACAGAGAGGATTCGCGTCACTATACCTAAAAATTATCCATGAGAGCTTTTGCATTTAAACAAAATCTATTAAGCAAATTGACATATAGATCAACTACGATACAGGTGATTAGGTATTGGGAAGGCACCTTAAGGGAATAATGTTCCATAGCAACGATTAGGTATTGGGAAGGTACCTTAAGGGAATAATGTTCCATAGCAGCAGTGCTCACTCTGCCCTTTCCAGTCGGTCCTCTGCACTCCGTATACTTGCGAGGACGCTAGAAGTAAGATAGAAATTAACAAACAAAACGCCATTAGAATAATTAATTAGAATAATTAATGAACCATTGAAACAGATGCAATTGAAATCAAAATTACCCCAAAAGATAAGCACATCCCCAGAAGTGTTGGGATGGAGTTGCTAGGTACCTTGCAAATATGGCGGTATTCAATCAATTCTTTTCACTCAGTTCTCTGCCCGGAAACAGGAAAGAAACAGGATCAAAAAAGTTGGGTCCGTTGACGGAGCGGATCCCAGGCCATCCCTCTTGTATTTCAATGCTACACTGTACAGATACACAACAAAGACACAATTTACACAGAAATAGAGGAACCAGCGGAGAGTTAAAGGAGCGGATCCCAGAGACTTAAAGGGGCGGATCCTAGGCCATCATTCATGTATTTCAAAAATGCTGTGATCCGTTGACGGAGAGGATCCCAGGCCATCCCTCTTGTATTTCAAAAAAGCTGTGATCCGTTAAAGGAGCGGATCCCAGGCCATCCATCGTGTGTTTCAAAAAAGATGTGATCCGTTTAAGGAGGAGCGGATCCAAGGCCATCCATCTTGTATTTCAAAAAAGATGTGATCAGTTTAAGGAGCGGATCAACGTCTAAACAGAAAAGCGTGAGATGCGAACCTCTTGAAATTCTATCCACGTAGTGAAAAATTGAAAACCAAGTCATCTATCCACGTCGGCGCAAAATTGCAATGTTCAGCGTTCAAATTGAATTTGAATTTAAGACGGAAATTTTGATAGTCAATAACGTAATCATGGCGCAGGCCCTTTGTGGTCTTCTGCTTTTGTGGTCAACGGATTCAATATAATTGACCGTATTTATTTTTTACATTCAATAACAACTTCATCCAGGTCATCCCTCGTGTATTTGAAAAAGTTGTAGTCCTTAAAGGAGCGGATCATCGTATATAACGAAAAAGCATGGGATGCTTTTCTTGAAATTCTCGTGCAAAGCAGTTGGGTAAAATATTGAGATTTTTTTCAAAAAATTATTTTCACATTCACTATAAATTTGGAATGTGTTTTTCTTTGATATTTTATAAATGGTAAATAGTACGTATTTTATGAAATAATTTTGGCACAAATTTTTCTTAGTCCTATGTTTTTGGAATGTTGTTCAATTTCAATTTGAATTTAAGGTGGAAATTTTGATACTTCGTAAATACAGTATTTTATCTAAGAATTTGGAGGAGAGTGAACTTGGAATGTGTGAGGTCTAAGCGGAGATCATTTTTCTCCACTGATTCACAACCACTATCAGTTAACTAATAAAGAATATCAGGGACCTATATTACATCGTCATAGGATATCTTTCATCTTCAAGGATGCACAACTACTATTAGTTCACTAATGAGGGACCTCAGGGACCTAGCTTACATAGTGACACAATGCACAACTACTATTAGTTCACTAATGAGGGACCTCAGGGACCTAGCTTACATAGTGACAGGCTACACATGTGATTCACTAGTGCGAGAAAAAAATAATAGTGTATTCATATTTTAGGAGGTCTGTAAAATTGCACAGAATTTGAGCGAACCTGTTGCTTCAATATAACTTCAATATAATGTGAAGTCCCCAAAATTGCAAATAATTTTAGTAGAAACCTTTCACGAGTTTAATATTAAGTGGGATTTACAAGAAACAGAAACTAGTGTGCATAATTGAGTGGAAAATAGTTATTTCAATATAATATCGAGTAGCATTTACAATACATAATAACGAGTAATTTGTGTTCATATTCTCTAGCTGCAACTATATAGGGCCAAGAACTATACTAATTTGTTTTTCTCACTTATAATATGTATGATTCAATTCTATTGGAAATTGAAACAACTATATCTTATGCTATCCAAAGTATAACACAATCTAGTTAAATTGTAATATGTGAAAGTTTGTAGAAACATGAATTAGTGACCAAGAACAAATTTATGAGGAATTAATGGGATTCCTGAATAACAATTAAGATTAAAAGACAAGTAGATAAGAGATTAATGAAATAGAGAGCAATAACAATAGAGAATAAATATTTTAAAATTGGGCCATGTAAGTAGTGGAGGAGGAATTAAAAACATTGAGCAAGAATTGTAAAAAAAACAAAAAACATGAAAATTGGAAATTCTACTCCAATCTATGAAACCAAAATGGGAGAATAAATCACGAATATAATTATGACCCAATAAATCACGAATATAATTATGAATATAAAATAAATAAAAGAAACATACCTTTATCAGTTAACTAATAAAGAATATCAGGGACCTATATTAATTTGGAATGTGCTTGAATTTCTTTCATATTTGGTAAATGGTAAATAGTATGTATTTTATGAAATAATCTTGACACACGACCTAATGCTTTTGGACTGTGGTTCAATTTCAATTTGAATTTAAAGTGGAATTTTTAATACTTTGTAATTACATTATTTTATCTAAGAATTTTGACGAGAGTGAACTTGGAATGTGCGAGGTCTAAGCATAGATCTTTCATCTCCACAGATGCACAATTACTATTAGTTCACTAATCGGGAACCTCAGGGACCTAGCTTACATTGTGGTAGGATATATTTGATCGCCAAGGATGCACAACTACTATCTGTTCACTAATGAGGGACCTCAGGGACCTAGCTTACATCGTGACAAGCTACTCATGAGATTCACTAGTGCTAGAAAAAAATCATAGTGTATTCATATTCTAGGAGGCCCGTACAATTGCACAGAATTTGAGTAAACCTGTTGCTTCAATATAACTTTTGCTTCAATATAACTTCAATGTAACATGAACTTTGTAAAATTTCAAATAATTTCAATAAAAACCTTTCACTAGTATAATATTAAGTGGGATTTACAAGAAACAAAAACTAGTAAGTCTGTGAAGTTGTGCATAAATTGAGTCGAAAATAGTTATTTCAATATAATATTGAGTAGCATTCACAAGAGATAGGAACAAGTAATTTGTATTCATATTCTCTAGCTGCAAGTGTATAGGGCTAAGAACTATGTTAATTTGTCTTTCTCGCTTATAATGTGTATGATTCAATCTTATTGGAGATTGAAAGAACTATAAGTTATGCTAACCAAAGTATAACATAGATTAGTTAAATTGTAACATGTGAAAACTTGTAGAAACATTGAAAATTAAATTTTTCTCTTTCAAATTTGATGAGATATCCAATGTAGTTAATTAAAAGAAAATGAGAGGTATGTTCTTGGAGAACAGACAAGCATATTGACTAGATCATGAACTAAGATCATGTAACACATTTTATGATTAATGTAAGAATGTTTAGTTTTTTCTCAGGGAAAAAATAAAAAATAAAAAGTTTCATATAGTTTCAAGAATTATGTTTGCATTTTTTTAGTACTAGAGAATTTAATATGATGTTGTTTATTAATTAGGTGAACAAAGTATCCCTATAATACAACCTCTAATAATTATAATATGTGTCATGATACATTCAAATAAGTTAACATTATCTGGAACACATTTATTAAGGTAGTTATGTTAGTTAACTAATATAAGTTAAAATTTGTAAGTATCGATAAGAGTAAACCATTAATATTATTACTCATAGTAAGAATTAATGGTAGTTATCATCATGAAAAAACTGATATAACCAAAAAAAATTATAGTGTAATTAAATTATGTTAGCAAAATTATTTAAAATTTAAATTATTAGAATATATTAAAAAATATTTCTATCTAATAAATTAAATTTCTAATATAGTATTACAATATACTAAAAGGAAATAAAGATGTATTACAACAAATTACAATGTAGTTGAAGAAATTGAAGGTAGATCTTGAATCATATTAAATAATTTCTTAAATTCAAAAATTTTAATGTAGCGATAATTTTAATATGGTCAATAATAGAAATAATAAATTACAGATTATTGTAAAAATAATAGAATGATTTCCATGTATTGATCCACTCTTTATTGTACAATTATAAATGAGTAGTTGTTAGTTTCCACAACTAGCAAAACCACATTATTAAATGTGGTTGATATACACAGTAAGTTACAACTTAATATATACTATATTATAAACATATAATAATATTATAAGCTCACAAAGGATTATAAAATGCAACATATTATTAATGTTATAAACCCAATGGGTTATAAAGCACAACCAAATTAATAAATATGGTTAATACACACTGGTAAGCTATACCAATCACATACATAAACATATTAGTAAATGTAGTTGAAATATCCCAATAGGCATTAACTATAAATATTTAACATCCATATTAATATTGATAATGGTAGATAGATATAAAAAGTAATATTTTAAAAATAATAATTGTATTATAGTATATTATTAAAAATAATCGCTATTATTATTATTTATTTTTAAAA